>JAQIXA010000263.1:0-51682 GCA_034699045.1 Nanhermannia cf. coronata Gr-Ori-00579 | reverse complement strand
AACGCGGGCTTCGAATAGAACGCGGTATCCATTATAACGCGGGGGGTAAAAGTCAATTTTTTCAATAGAACGCGGGGCGTTGTATTAGAATATTTACGGTAATCTATTTCAAATTGAAATTTTTAATATATTGGGTTCTGGGGTTATAATGATGATACCTATTACCTATTCTTACACCTCAATAACTCAAAAATCGTTTAGTGAAATGACTTTTTAAAAGAATAATTTCCAAAGGATATCTTCTACTTTCAGGCCTTAACCAGTAACCATTTTAAACCGCATAGCATATAAAGGGCAGAAAGCCCATTATAAACCGAAGATATCAATTCTTTTTAAAATAAGAGCTAGGTACTTAATATGCAAAACTTATGAAGTTGATTTTTTTTTCAGAAATTACCATTTCTTTGAGAAACTCGTGAGGGACCTAATGGGTAGTACAGGTGTTGGAAAAAATTGTACTACGAAAAGCAGATCCTCAAGTAGTGATGAAAATATTCTAAATGGACCAACTGGACATGGAACATTTCCTCTTGATTCTCGAAGGGGGAATAGTAACAGTAATCAAAATCCAAATGGCGGCCGTCGTCAACATTTCCTACCGCCAATCCAAGACAAATGCGGACCACCTAAAAATACTGAAAATGCATCAAATTCACATTTTTCCATATGTTCCATATTTGGCCTGACAAACTTAAAAAGTTTCTCAGAATCCCTGAATATCTCCGATATAAGCTATTGTTCATTAAATGGAGCCTGGAGTTTGATTGACACCCCCGAATTTGCAGTTCAAATCACAAATAAAGGCGGGCTTAATCCTCTGCCAAAGGATATTACCGCTACTACGCTTGTAAGTATCAATATTTTAGAGAAATTTTGGAAAATTTTGAATTTTTTCTTTCTTATAGGTCACAGTTATAATCAAAAGCAATCAATGTTCAGAGAGAAAAACCTATCAGGCAACTTTTGATGAGGTCCCGAGTATGTTTTCTGATGGAAGCTTAACAGCTGGAAGTGTTCTCATTGAGACCATCAGAGAAGGAGAAAAAGTCAAAATAAATTTCCCATTTCTATCAACAACTATCGATATCATTAAAGTAAGTTCAAAAATATCATTATGAATAGCTGACTATATGAATGCTCTATTTTGAGCATTTTAAAAGAATTTTATAAAAATTTATAAATGTATTAATCATATTTTATATCCCATGTTAATAGATAATTGACCGATTGCCAATACCTAGTTTGTCAGTGACTATTCGAATGCCATACGAAAGTGCCAATAAATTTATTTTTGAAGCTTCACAAATCCGTGGGCTACCTCTATGTAAGTAACTATATTAAATTTATTGATGATTCAAAGCTAATGGAAAGTTATATGAGTACCTACACTACATCGAGTTATTCAAAAATATTTGTCACTTTCCTCTTATATAAATTTCAAATGCATAAAGTGACAATTTTTTTACAAAAATTATTTGTTTACCTGCGAATCTCTTGAAAAAACCTTGAAATTATTGAAACTTTCTATCTTGAATTAATTTTTTTGAATATTTTTGTAGCTAACTATCAAAGGGCTAAAAACTCAAACACGATTCTTGATTCAATTTCCCGATATTTTCGGATTTAGATTTAAATCTTAAATGATCTACACTAAATCTAAAAACGATCTTAAATTAAATTTCCAAAAAATCGTATCTGAATTTGGTTGTAGCACAGCAGTTTGCTAAAAAATCAAAAATCTACAAAAATAATTAAGTTTCAGTGCTAAAAACAATGGGTTTTTTCAAGTTTTGCAAGATTTTATGTATCGGTTTCTCCAAGAATTTACTTGTTTTATATGAATATGTTAGATATAATCTGTATATAACTTTGAGCTAACGGTTAATTTTTTCTTATTCCAGGTTTTTATGGCTGTCCTAAAACAGCTCAAATCCGTTCAAAAACTAGTTCAGAGACCCCCCTCAAATGTTCCCCATCAACCCAAGCCACATTTTCATCACCAAATAGTCAACCATCGCAAATTGTTAAAAATAAGCATCGAATAAATATAGCTGGAGCTTCATTAGAAATCGTAGACGATGAGCTTGATGAGGATGACGACGAAGATTCAGAAGAAGATTCAGAGCAAGATGAAGAATTCTCAATTTCCTCATCAGACGAAAGCCCTTTAAAATCAGCCGTTTGTGCCTCTCTAGACAGGATACAACCTTTAATTCAGGGTTCTAGTGTAGTTAGTACTAAATTAATTTATCCAGGTGAGATTTCAATACAATTTTAAAAACATTTTAGCTGAATTTGACCACATATAATTTGTAAATCTCAAATTTTGACTCCAAATAATTACCAAAAATCATATATCATCGCTGTTATTAAATTTTTGAAACTAACCCCAAATATATTAACAGTATTTAGAATATTATGCATATTTCTAAAATGTAAATTTTCTATTTGAATACAAATAAACCATTTTGAATGTCTTAAATACACATGGATTTGATTTCAAAAAAACCGAATGCTTTGACCATGAAATTATCTATTCTCAAATTCTCAATTTGAATTAACTTCTGTATTAAAATGAATAAGCTTTTCTAAATATTGTATCGACATAACCTTTAAATATTACTAATTTTTTTCATTTTAAATGTAAATATTATGCAGTCAATTACGAATTAAAAAAAACTTGAGATGAAATTTTGAAAAATTAGAGATCGACTTGATTTGAATATTTTTTTGAAAGATTTTTACGATAATTTTGATAATTTTTTTTGCAGGTGATGAAAATTTTGAAAGAGGTTCAAGGGGTTTTGGTGATGGAGAATCGCAACGAATGCAAAACTCTGCCTTAGCTTATACCTATACTCAAAGTGCTGGCATTCTCAGATACTCTGGAATTGTAATATTTGTAACTACTTTACAATTATTATTAGTGACTTGATATTAGACTTGAATATTTAGTTTTTATTAAAATATACTTATTATCTTACCTTATTATACCTACATTATACGAAATAGAGGCTCTCAATTTATACATTATTAAAACAATCATTAATATTCAGACTTCGAATGCATTTCTTAAAAATAATAAAAAATTAAACATAGAATCGAATTCATTTGTGTCAAAATCGGGATCTCGCAAATAAATCGAATTAACTAATTGTAAATACAATAAATACATAAGTAGTATATAGAATATTATAGAAATTCTAATTGTAGATTATGTTTAGCAATCAAAGTGTGCCAAAAAAGCAATATTTTTAAAAAATAGACTAATAATTTTCTAAACTTTTCAATCAAAAAAGTTTATATTTAATAAACGTACCTGTAAATAAGAAATTTTATTTTAACAAAAATCGATAAAACATAAATACGATTATACCCTACATGTTTATAAATATTTTTCGTGTAATTTGTTTATATATGTTGATTATTTATATTTTGAATTTTATTGATAATTATAGCTAGTAATTCTTGTTAATTTTCTTTATACTATACATAGTATGTAAATAACTAATTGAGTTTTAGTAAATAGTTAAATTTTACTGAATTGATGACAATTTTTCTTAATTTTTTCCCATACATATTGTACTGATCTCTATATTTTATTTCTATTTAAATTACTTACTATATAATTACTGATATCTAAAAGATGAATAAAGATTTCAAGATTTTATCTAAAAAAAACATTATTAACTGAATACCTAGTCTTATATAGACTATTTATGAGTATAGGGTACTACATAATACCTATATACCTAAGTATATTACCTATATGGTACATACCTATTACTGTACTGAAGATTATGATTAGTTATAGATCAAAATTTATACAAGCTACGGTATAATTGTGAGTATTTTATTTATGTATATAATTATCAATTTTCTACAGCATGTTCACACTTTTTGTTCAATGTGATCAATTATGCACACAATTTTATTCCCATATTTTAAGTATTATTAAATAGATTTTTAAATTGTGGAAAAAATCTTTCTGATTTTTGCGTAGTTTTTTAGAATAACTTATAAATATCTGTACAGTATAGTACATCTATCTGCCTACATTATTATAAGTAAGTAACTATTTTGGAATATAACTGACATGCATGATGTATAGGATTAGATGATTTAATTTTATAATCTTTTATGATTATAGAGTTTGAAATTGTCACCCCCTTACTTTGACATTGAAATGAATATGAAAAGAAAAGGGAATTTTATGGAATTTCCAATTTAAATACTTATACTTTCAAACAAATTTTGGCAAAATTACCCCAAGAAAGTGCCCCATCATCTCCAAATTATCATCATTAAATGATTGTGGTATGTAGTATGTACAATAGTTGATAATTTTTAAAAAATCGTAATTTACTTTTTAGTTTCAATATAGAACTCAAGAAAATAAGGGTCTAAAAGAGACAAAAATGATTTTTACTGTTTATCTTTTAGTGATATCTCTCTACTTATCAATTTATCTTTATCGTAAAGTACAAAATGAGAAATATCGAAATAAAAGGATTCTACCAGGTAATTTGAAATCTATATAACATGTAAGTACAAGTAGGGTACTTTGTAAATATCTTTATTAAAGTTATTAATGGATCATTTCAGGACTTCCTAGCCTACCTCTGATAGGTTCGCTTTTGCATATGGCCAAATATCAAGGAAAAAATAAGGAATTTCTCGTTGAAATGAGCCAGAAATTTGGAGCGATTTTTGGGATTCAATTTGGAAGTCAATATATCGGTTAATTCATGTTCTTTGTAAAGCATAAATTTAGGCTATTAAATTAAATATTTTTTAAAATTAGCTTTCACGGATGACTACGATATAATCAAATACATTCTTAATGCAGAAGAATGGATAGATCGAGTTAATATGGAGCATCCTATGTGGTTTGAACGATCCTTTAATAAACCTATAGGTAATTTATATAATTGGAATTAAAAAATCTAATTTTGATTTTTATTAAAGCAATTTAAAACTAACTTTTTTCCAAACTTTTCTTAAATATTTTTCCTGAAATTCCTATATCAGTTTTGGTACTGGAATCTTCTAAAATACTATAAAAATAATCTGAAAATCTTGATTTATTTAGGAATTTTAACTGGAAGTGGCGATGAATGGAAAGAAACACGTAAATTTACAGTACGGTCACTTCGTGATTTTGGTTTTGGTCGTGATGGAATGGAATCCAGGATCAGTTTAGAATTTGATGAATTTTTGAAACACAAATTAGAGTCATTGAGGAATTCCAGTTTAGATGGGACCATACATGTAGATCGTTTATTTCAAATTCCAGTTTTAAACATACTGTGGACAATGCTTGCTGGCCATAGATTCGAATATAATGACCCAAAACTGGCTACGATATTAAAACTAGCTGCTAAAATGAACAGAGCACTTAAATTGGGACTTTCGACAAGATTTGCCTATCCTTGGATGAGACATATTCCACATTTAACAGATCAAGAAATCCTTATTTCAACTCATATCGAAATTCAAAACCTTATTAAAGTAAAACCATACTTTATATTTCATAAAGTTCATATTTTGTAAATAGGTATTTTATCAATTTCAGGAAATAATGAATTCAAAAAGAAATGACAAAAATGAACTAATGTGTAAAGTACCAGAAGATGTGATTGATGTCTATTTGCAAGAAATTGAAAATCGACGCTTGAACTCCTCAAAAGATCCCAAAAATAACAAATATTTCTCAGGTTTAAGAAAATGACATGCAATTTACATTATAGTATATCATGCAAAAATTTATTTTTAAAAAATAGATGATCATTTGATAACTGTTGGAGTTGACCTATTTATCACTGGAAGTGATTCAACATCAGCTGCTGTAATTCTTTGAAATTTCATAAAAATTTAACTAAATTTTGATATTTTTAAAGCTCGAATTTGCCCTACTCTACATGATAGTCTATCCAGAAGTTCAGCAAAAAGTTCAGTTTGAAATCGATCAAGTTATTGGACCAGATCGTAGTCCTTGTCTTATGGATAAATTGGAGTAATTATACCCTTGTAAATTTATTTTTAAAGATTATAATTATTTTTTTTTATGTAGAATGAGATATACGGAAGCTTGTACATTAGAAGTATTGAGATTTTCGAGTAGTTTTCCAATGGCTTTGCGAACTGCTCGAAATGATACAGAACTGGCTGGATTTCATATACCAAAGGTAATATCTCACTAATTAACTGTATACAGTACACTAAATGTACAATTATTTCAAGTTTGTTTAATTTGAATTTAATTATAATTGTACTTTTTGTAATTTTACAGGGAACTCTTGTTGGATTAAATTTAGAGGGTATGCATCATTCGAAGAAAATCTGGTCTGATCCAGAACAATTTAAACCTGAGAGATTTCTTGATAGCGATGGTCAAATTATCAATAATGACAAAATATTTCCATTTGGAACTGGTATTATAATCTCAGAAATAATATCATTTTTTCTACTAATCTAATGCTAAAAATCCTATTTCCAGGTAAAAGAATTTGCTTGGGGGAAGTACTCGCTCGAGCAACTTTTTTCAAGTTTTTTGTTTCAATTTTTCAAAAATACGAGGTGGTCAAATCACCATTTCATCCCGAACCTACGATCGAACCTATTTCCGGATTTGGACAATTTCCTCAAAATTTTCACATTTTGATTAGAAATCGACAATAACATTTATTAGTTATATTAGATACAGAAAATAACTTTATTGCATTTTTTTAATGGAGTAATGGTGTTGGTATTTGAAATTAAACTGTATTAAAATTATCATTTCTCAATAATTCAAATTCTTGGATGATAAATTGCAACAGTTCATTTGCCTGATGGTCATTTTTAACGATCGATGAGTCTATTTGTGTCGTGATTTTAAACCTCTCATTGTAACTAACACAGGCAAAAATAATCCCAGTTGAACCTGATAAAAGTCCTGATCCAAAATGAACATCGTACACTTCTATAAAATTACAAAATTTCAAAATTAGTTATTTTGTAATGGCTAAAATTGATATTACTCGTAGTGTAATTTACCATTTTCGAGCATCAATAATCGACCAGGTCCAGGGAAACTCGATAAAACAGCAGTAGTAATGAGATTCTTGGCAAGAATCCTCACCATCCATGTAAATAATGAACCAAAGCAAAGCCACATTACAAAAAATGCTTTCGGTATCAGAGAATGTTTAATTTTATCCAGGTAGGATTCTATAAGTAAGATTCTTTGCTTTCGGTCTGGATTTCCAACAGGTAATCTTATTAAACAACAAGTCCTATAAGCACACAAAAAACCATTTAAAAAATAGCATCAAAAATCAAATCAAAAGTATTTTCTTACATATGATTTCGAAGTTTATCAGGATGACCTATAAATAAAAGACATTTTTTTATAATAAAAATACATTTGAAATATAGTACTCACCTGGTACTGGAAGAGGTATTCCTGAATTAGAAAATAGAAAAAGTATGTAATAAATATCTCTGAATAGATACGTAACCTTATAGTTTTAAGTTTTAAAATGTGACTGAACTTACCTACATGCATATTTGTCGGTATTTTAACTCCATTTTTGAGCATAAAATTCCGAATTCCACCAGTAACACCTTAAAAAGATCAAAAATAGGCTTCTTTAAAAATATCGTGAAAATTGATCAAAAAATACAATTTAAATAAACGATTTACCTTCTAGTATAACACTGGTTAAGCCAACATTATAAATGGACTTGATATCTTTAAGAATCTGTAGAGGTATCGGATCAACTTCAGCAATCTGAATATCCCTTGACATATACTTGAATGTCGAATGATATTCATTGTTATCATAAGATGTGATAACATTTTCTAAAAATTGAAAAGTCCCTTGAAATACTTCCAAGGGACCTGGGACTCGAACTGATCTTTCAAAAGCCTCGAGAGCATTTGCCATCAACTTTTTTTGAGTTTGATCTGCTGGTGAATTCTCATCGGCTCGAGTTGTAAGTCGTAAAAATATTTTGAAAATACTGTAACCATCAGCTAGACAATGATTTAGAGAAAGTAAGACCACAAATTTCTGTTCTTTATTCATTGGGTCATCGTCTGGACAGTAATTTTTAATAATAATCACTTTCCATGGACTTCTACCAGGTGTATGTGGAGTTCTTAAATGGTGTCTTTCAAGATTGAGGATATCTCGATCAGAGAAAGATTGCTCAGGTGAGTCGTGGTATTCAATATGATCACGGATGTTGAAATGATCGATCCATTGCCAGAATAAAAATCCGCAAAATGGAGTTACCTGAAAGTAAAGCGAAAATTGTTTCTAAAAAGCAATATTTCATTGATCTTCACGTTTTAAACTTTAATTTTGTGCTAATTTTTTGTCAATTTAAATCAAAACATAGCCAAAATTTTGACAAAATTTGGCTATTGAAATAAAATAGAGATTTTGATGAAAGTCAAAAGATTATCCAGACATATTTTTAAGAATATTTGCTAAATGCTTTTAGCTAATGAGAAAATATTAGTGAGAAGGATTAGGAGAACAAAGCTTGTAAAATTACCTGAGGATAAATTTAGGAATTTTTTGATTGTCTCATCAGAATTTATTTTTAGATAACGGAATTTTTCCGAAAGAATATCTTCCGGTTTATCTGGGATTTAATATGCAAAGGCCTAATATTCAAATATATTACTTTTACTTACAAATTGCTGTATTTCAGGCCTGAGTAATTCCCCATGTTCATCTTTAGAATACACAATTTTATCCTCGATATTTTTGATATATTCTTCTAAATCAAAGTCTCCTTTTAATTTCAGAACACAAGAAATATTATTACTCGGTTTTCCACTAGACATGTAAAAATCCTCTGATCCATACATGGTCGATCGAGCTGTTAACATTTTACCAAGCTTTGGTTTAAATCTTGTAGCCTAAAATATTCAATTATTATTGTAAATATTCATACTTAGGTACTATATGAAATGACTTACAATTTTTGATACAAAAAGGCGAAAAATATAGATAGGACCAAAGAAAAGGGTCCACAAGGGTATCAGTATAAGTAAGACAAATAAAGTGATAAAAAAGACAAAAATTTTGGTCAAAATGAACTTCAATCCAAACCATAGACGTTTGAAGAAAACCATTTTTAAAAATTAGAATTTTAATTTAGATTGACTGGAAAGAAAAATGAGAATGATTCAATTTAGCTGGAGAAGCTAAAGTTAAATGCTCATTATTTTGTATCCTATTTCTCCTACATTGTGTTTTAACTACTTTAAATTAACAACAACAATATGCATTTTTCAATGTTGTGAATTCTTGTCGATTTAAAGATAAAGTGCAAAAATAGAAATAGATACTTCGCATATTACATATACATAGGTACTTATGTAGTAGGTACCTACATTATATTATTTAGGTAAATTTAAAATTTCCATATGCGTATAAAAGTCCATAAGGGAGGAGTTCGATTAATCACTAATTACAAGTTGTGCGGGAAAAAACCACACATTTAATTACTCTATGTTAGACCAAATTCCAATTCCTAAACGCCTATTTTTTATAAAATAATTTCCTGCCTTATTCAAATGAAGCTTAACCAAATGAACAATTAAAGAATATACCTAAATTATATATCAAAATCTCAAATTCCAAGTTTTTTATTAAAAAATATTTGGTATTTCCCAAAAAAATCTAGGTACGGGTACGAGTATACCAGATTAGCTAGTTATTTTCTTTGTAAATATTTTATACCAAGTCTACTTATAAGGAGGCTATTAAGAATGCAAGGATAGCAAATGATAAATTTTCAAACAATATCATATACTTGGGTACTCACAATTATGACTAAAATTAAAAATTACATTCAAATTTTGGTTTTGATTTTGGTTTTGCAATTGACAAAGCAAGTTCTAAAAAAAATTCCTATATTTACCTTATACTAATACACTAGATTACCTACCTAGTAGTAGTAGGGAACTTAAAAATTAGTATTTAGATAGGTATAATTTTTGAATTTTTGCATTTATCAAAAATCCTATCTATCTGATAGGTTTACAGGTAAGAGTAGGTACTTAACTAAAGTTACATACCAACATATTATTATTAAGTAAGGTATCTACTATTATTAGTATAATACTCGTATAAACCCTATATTGTAAAAGACAATATAGGGTCGATTCAAAAAGACAAATATAAAGTTCATTTACTTTTGAAAAAAATGTACCAATGAATTCATACATTGCATAGTAAATACTAGTATTATGTTTAGGTATTATTTTTACATTTAAACTAGTAAGAATGAATATATCTTCTCATAACTTGAGGTATCTAGTTAATAAACGATTCATTAGACAAAAAAAATCAATTCATAAATAATAGATAAGTAGGTATAATCATAATGAATTGCACTCTATAATTTCAAATAAATGGATAAACATCAGAAAGAATTTGCTTTATACCTACCTACAGAACATAATAATTTAAAGTTTAAAAATCTCAGAAAATCTTCTGAATCACCCGAAGCCACAAAAGTCAGACAGATTTTCATTAAAGTAGTAAATACCTTACCTATAACTATAGTATAAGTTTCTTGGATATTTTTTAATTTGCAATCTTATCATTGGATCTCTTTGATGATCTCTCAACTCTCAACCTACTAGTAGTGCTGGTATTTAGAGATTCAGTTTTAGGTAAATATTTTACATTGTATTGTATATATGTAGGTACACAATTGTAAAAAAATTTCTTTCTTTTTAATCTTAATATGCTTGCTCGGCTGGTCGTATTAATGAAAAATCAGGTTCTGCTGGACACAGACCTTGGTCGGTGTTACCGACCTTGTTCATGGGTCAATGAATCTGAGGCTTCACTATACCACTTGTACTCATATGCCAAAATATTCTAAAAAATCCTTTTTATTAGATTAAAAACATCAGCCGTGTACAACAAACGTACTTTTTTCCTCAAAACTTGCCTGGACAACTTGTTTCATACTACTATAGGTATGTAGTACTTACCAGAAAGTATCTTTTAAAAAATTTCAAGACTTGAAAGGGGTTGTAGAAATGTAAAGAATGAATTAATAGTTTTTTTTTCAGGTGTTCTCTCTTGTTCTATAGGTATTACTTTCAAACTTATACAAAGTAACTTAAAAGATGCAAATTACGTACAAATATCCAGGTATGTATGAAAAAAGTCGAGATCAATAACATCCTCTAATTTATATAACCCCCTGTGATCTCTATAAAAGTCTGAACCCGTGTTCAAAGTCGTTTTTGTTCAATTTCAACCAGATTGCCAAAATGAATCTCTTTCTTGTGAGTTTTTATAAAATTTTTTTACAAATTTGAAGTTTTGTGTCTAATTATACTTTTTTTAAATTATTTTATTTATTAGGGGATTGTTCTATTTGGAGGGGTCATATCTATAATTGAAGCCCAATATATGTGGGGTTATGGACCTGGATATTATGATACAAGCATAGAAGAATATTCTACAGAAATTCAACCTAGATTATATGGTAATTTTCATTTAAAATTTTCCAGACTGGGATTAATTAGAAATTATTTTCGTAGAAAACGCTTTATACTATTCACCTGAATACTATGAGAGAATTGGAAGATCAAAGAAGGGCTGGGGTGGAAAGAAAAAGAAATCAAAGAAAGGAAAGAAAGGAAAAGGTTAGAAAAATATTTATTTAGGTTTTAGTTGAATCTATTTTTAAAATATTTTTAATCTTACAGGTTGGGGTCCACAAGGTGGTTGGTGGTAAGAAATCTCGTTGAATAATTTTCGGTAACATGATCAAAATCTTCGATTTCTTTATCGCCAAGTGTTTTGTTGCCAGTGACTAAACACTGGCGATTAAAATCAGACGATTTTTTTCATGAAACCGTAATCCGTAGACTTGGATCTGACCTATGAACATATTATAGGTATTCATGGGGACCATGGGGACTTCAATCTGGGACTTTCGGTCACCCATTTCCTGGCCACGGAGGAGGTCATGGAGGAGGTCATGGCGGAGGTCATGGCGGTTGGGGAGGCTGGGGTAATTTACTTAACCTAATTTACTTTGTGTAGTATACCAACGATATTTGATATCCTATATACATAGTACTTACCTTAGTAAAAAGTGTGTGAATTAGATCCACGAGTCTAGTGAATTATAGAACTAATCTTTAGTTTATGCTTAGGTTTAGAATTAATCTAGACCCAAAAAAGCCTTACCTACTTGAGAATTTTAAGTTGAAAATTTATAAGTATTTATTTCAACCTTCAGAATGAGAAGAATTTCTAAAATATTATAAAGACTTTTCTAGAAAATTGAAAATTGTCTTATAAAAATAGAATTGAAAAATTTGATAAAAAGGCACATAAGTAAAGATGGCAAGAGTTTTAAATGGAGAATTTTCTAAGAATAGAAATCTTTTATACCAATTAGAGAAAATTTAGATAATTAAATCTGAAATTTTTTAATTTTTTAAATACCTTTAAACTTTAAACTTTAAAGGCACATTTCAAAATTTTTACTAGGAACTTGGGTCGTCTCTTGGGATTCTTTTATTAGTCTAAAAAATATTTAGTTGATTTACATATACCCATAGGTTTGATCAGTATTTGAGACAACTTACTCACAGTAATAAAAATGTTCAGAATATACACTCAAATACGAAAACACCTACTACGAAAAAGTAGATAGTATTATACTCGTATAATCAAATGAATGATTCAATAAACACTTTTGAAATTATTCAGATTCTCCGTTTTTTTTTGAAATATTCTTATACAAATTAAAGCAATAAGTTCTTAAAAAACAAAAATATTCAATGTTCATTTTAAAGGTGGACATGGTGCAGGTCATGGTCATGGACATGGCAAAGGCCATGGTCATGGTGGAGGTTTAAAAATCAAAAAAAAAAGATTTATAATGATTTAAAGACTTGATTATTCTATTAAGTCAAAATAAAAATGAAATGAACTAATCATTTATCGAATTATTAATAGGACATGGCGGTGGATATGGTGGTGGACATGGATATGGTGGACATCATGGTGGACATGGTCAAGGAATTTACCAAAGTTATCACAATAGTAAGTCAATTTCTAATTTCAGAATTCAGAGAGTAGGCAAGTTAGGTACTTTAGAAAGATTTGACACTACATAGTAACTTTTTTTTGAAGTCATTATAAATGTGCATCTATTCTATAGCCTAGTTAAACGTTAAAAATTAGAAAATTTAAATGAAAACACAAATTAAATATAATTTACTTGCAATTTTTGTTCAAATTCTTTAGGATTTTTGTTAGATTTTTTGAAATCCATAATTTTAGTCTTAATACCAAATCAGTTGCACAAATAGGTGCAATGTGCTAGTGCACATTATGTAGATACTTAGGGCTTAGGGTAGGGTACTCATCGTTAGTGCTTATCTATAACGGAAATACGGTATACGGAAATTAATATATGTACGAGTAGGTACTTTTGAAAATGAAACATTTGGTGTTAAGTTGCAATTATATTTAGAAATTTTAAATATTTGTTCTTACAAATTTATGAAACCTAATAATCTTTATCTTATAATGTCCTACTCTAGGCGGATGGGGAGGATGGGGAGGTCATGGTCACAAACACAAAAAATTCGGATTCTTTGGCTGAAAATCATCAACTTTTCTCTAAATGTTCAAATTTAAATTTACTACTGATATTATAAATAGGGTACCTAATAATAATTGTATGAGTGTCATGTTCTTGCTCAAACACCACATATCAATTGTATCTCTTGAAAAAATCTCATTTAATTTACATGTTGTATGAGTGTCTTGTATTGAAAATTCTAGTACCTACCTACATATATCTAAATCCTATTTTTGAAAAATTGTATTAACAGATTAACCAAAAATGCATTTGTATTTCTCAAAAAATTGGTCTGAATCTTGAACTTAACAAAACTTAATAAAATAAAACAGAGAATTATAAAAAAATTTCTTTTTAAAGTACCCTACCTATACCTATATGGTACCTACATTTATTTCTCTGTTTTTCGGTTGGAGAAAGTTCCTGGTGAAAGTTCATAAACGGTTTCTCGAAAAACCCCTGCTCAAAATCTCAGGGGAAAGTAAGGCGTAGTAGGATCGATAATAAATTTCTTAAATCGCATGATCGCATTGAAATACTTATACAGTATCACAGGTCAAAAACTGATTTTTGTCCATACTTATCGATAAAAATATTCTTAATTACACTTAACCTTAAGAATAGTATAAGGCTAAATGGGTAAAATGTAATTTATTATTGATTTAAGCCACTCGTACTCTTTAAAAAGTATCTATAAATTCAGAATTTTTTCAAAAGTTCAACTAAATATGTTGATATTGACAATTAGGAATAGGTTAAGGCCCAGATCACACAGTTTATGGCCAAATATTTCATATGGGAAAGAGCTTCATTTGTTTTCTTTGCTCATTTTGACGATTTTAAATGTTCATGTTCATGGTCTCTCACTTTTGGCAAGTGGTAGAAATACATTTGAGAATCCAGTTAGACCAAGTAAGTTCAATTTTTTAAATTTTCTAATAAAAATTTCTAAAATATTCAACAATTTTTGTATATTTTTAGATTATATTCAAAGCGAGCTTTTATGCCCAAATCCTATTTGGAACATACTTACAGCCCGTAATTTGCTAACAAGGTAAAATAAATCTTATATTATCTCTGAAAATCTTATTTTGGACTCTGATTTCGTACCTACATATGGTAGTACCATACTTATTGGTATTGGATACCTATTGGAAACTAGAGTAGACACATTGATCAAAATAATGTAAAATTGTAGAAGAAATCATGTCTTTTAAAGCTGAGTTATATGAATAACCCATTTTTATACATTTTTTTTACTAATTTATTAGAACATTACACCATGTCTCATTCAAGCCTTGCCTTTTTGGAACTATTGAAAGTCGAAATGGTACTCAATTACTAAAATTTTCAAAAAATTATTCAAAAATATTGATTTTATGGTTTGTAGAACGCAACCATTTTGGGGAATTTGTCGAGGTCCGAGCAATATTTTCAGATCAGAATAAATTAGATTTCAATAACTCAAATAAATGTGAACAATTCTATGTGGTAAGTCAAATCTCAAAACATTTAATTAGAGCATTATATTAAATCTAAATCACTACATACTCTGTACTTACATTTTTATAGTTCGAGTCGTTAAGATCGAGCAATGCATTCGCTCAGCCCTACTTCATTTGCAAAAGTCGGAAATTGAAGAAACTGAACAGTGAATTTGATGATTCGGAAGCTTATTTTGACATGTGGGAATTACAAGGAAAATTGAAATTTTTCACAAATTATGGCAGATCTTGGGAAAAGGGAGGATATTTGCAACTCATATTCATAATTTATAGAGGTAAGTATAAAGATTACCTACTATGTATGTAATCGAAAAAATTATAATGTAGATACCCTACTTAAAAATTAAAAAATATTTTTATTAGATTACAGTTGCTCACACATAAGGATACAGCAATATGAAGTCCAATCTTCGTGTAATTCAACACAGATCGAAGATTTGCAAATCAATGGACAAATTTGTGGCATTTATAATTGTTCAGAAGAGAATGAGATTTTGAACAGGATTGGGTTTTACCCTGATAAAAATACCGGATTTCCATTCAAACAAACTACTTTCCTCTCCAGAGTCTCAATCCTGATCTCAAATATCACATCCCTTTTTCTATTTGTCCTGGTGGCAATTGTTCTAAAATCCTTCGTGATACGCTATCTCAGGTAGGTATAAAACTAAAAATAAAGCACAATAAGATAGATACTTACCTATCTTTATTGTAAAAATCTTTGAGATTGATTTAAAAATAACTCTAAAAGCACAAAAAAATAAGAAATTCAAAAAAATAGCCTAAACTAAATTCTAAATTATCGAAACATCTAATACCTACTCTAATTAAATTAGGTACCTAGCTTACATATCAGTATACTTTATTCTAGAACCTGATCAAAACAAAAGGATAAATGCTAATACATGCCTATATAGATCACAAATCACAGTAGTAGACACTGTATGCATTTCTGGTACAATTGTATAGCTTTTGAGATTAAAATTCTGAATTTTGATTTTTATAATGAGATTTTTATCTAGGTATAATCAAATGAATTATTATTATTATACATACTGTACTTTTCTTACAAAGAAAATTTTTATCGAAAGTTTGAGAATATAATATTGATATAGATTTCTGATTTTTAAAATAAAACCAAGGCTAATTTTACGGAAAATTTTGGTATAATGGTACCTACCCTACATATTTTCTAAGTAGAATATCTAAAAAATGAAATGTACACGATATTCTTTACTATAAACTAATTACAAAACTTTATGCAAATTAATTAACTAAAATCTTTTTGCTTTCTAATTGACAGTAATAGACCATATCCTCGTCGTGATTTATCACTGGATAGAAGTGAGACCTTTAACAGCAGTAATAGAAGTACAAGAAGTGGAAGATCTCGATCGAGCCGAAGTGTGAGATCCATCAGTCCGAATGTACCGAATTCCATTATAAGGACTGGACATCGGGATAACTTACCAGTAGTAGATGAACCGCCACCACCATATGAATCTGTTTCACCACCAACATATTTAGAGGCGACAGACACCAGCAAAACTCAAAATAATACTAATACCTAGATAGGTAGTTAAAAATTTTATAAAAAAAATACCGACTCGTATACTTATACTTATAATTATACTTATACCTATATAATATTTCTTTTGTGTGCTACACTTTAAAACAGTAATTTATTGGTGCTTAGAATCAAGTTTTTAGACTATCTGTATCTATATTGCGAATTTTTCAATAAATTATAAAAATAAAGTACCTACTTACTAATTTATAAATTCAGAAAAATTATATCTTGGTATATTTATTTGCATAAAAATTACATAGTTCAAGTCCTATTTTGTCAAATACTTGTAATAGCCTATAAGTAGGTATGCGAAAAAAAATTAGGAAATAATTTGCGTTTTGTCTCACTAAAAATAAATTACCAAAGCTTTATATAAGTTGGTACCTATGTATGAAAGTGCCATATTTATATCAATACCCTAATCTCATCAATATTCTATTCTATTATGAATATTTGCATTAATTAGATCATCCAATACCATCTAATGTAGGTATTAGATATACAATAGTTTGGTTAAAAAAACCTTTTGTTTTCTTCAGGTATTGTGATTACGACGTGTTTGGAATTAGTTACAAAAAAATTTACACAAAATAATTTAGAATAAAAATATGTCACGCAAAAACGAAAGTAATAGTCATTTTACAAATATTTTTACAAATTCTCAAAATCATAATTTAAATCCGAATGATCAAATCAGATCAGATCATAAAGAGGAGAATGGGAATTCTGCATTTATAATACTTTACGTTATTGCTCCAATTGTTGCCATTTTTCTAATTATTTTCATCTGGAGGTGCTGTTGTTGGTCATGGAGGAGGAGAAGTTATAATCCTAATAAAAGGTACTTACCAAATCAAATTTTTTTTCAAAATATTTCCATAAGATGAATAAGAATAAGAATTATTCATCTTATTCTATCTCAAAAATTTGTAAATTATTTTCAATTTTCGACGCATTTTATCAACCTTTTAAGCTAAAATCGAGTTTTTGATATCAAAAAATTCGATGAAAAAACCAACTTAATTTATCTTTAGAATTCTCAAAGATTAAATTATAACTAATTTCCGCATATAAAAATGGTTATGCAATCCAATTCGAGTTTGTAGGTCTAATTAAACGTCTTTTGTAAGAAATTTAAAGAATTTTTATTTGAATCTGTATTTTGTAATACCTATAATATGCATTTGATTCGATTTAAAATTTGATTCAAAGAAATTTTTAGTAGGTATAAATTATTTCCTTTTTTTTGAATTTCATTTAGGTACCTACTCGTATATTGTAGGTTTCAAATCATAAAATTCAGAAATACCTATAATGAATTGCTAAAGTTCTAGAATTTGAATGTGATATCCAAATAAAAAAAATTAATATAATTTGTAAGGTAAGTCTGAATAACTTCCCTCTAATTTTAATCTTTGTACAAGTCAATGAAAGGAAACAATTTTTAGAATTTTTGCATAAAAATTGTGTGCTTATTAGATCTTAAATGTAGCGGATATTTGACCTTCTAAACTAAAAGTAATCTAGATTAAAATCAGTAAATAGTATAAGTATGTATGAACATAATTTTTAAAATAATTTTTAAAATTTTGCAAACTAAGGCGAAGAACGAGTCATTTGAGCGAGACAGGAACCTTGACCTCAACCTACTCAGCTGACTCTCAAATCCCAACAGCAAATACAAATCCTACAAGTGGTCTAATTACTTCATATAAAGGTACGACTACTCATGAAGCTGAAGAGGATGCTAAATTAGTAGTAGTAAAACTGAATGAAATGAAAAACTTGGGAGAAACCACTGAAGCCTTTTATTACGATCATATTCTACAAGAAATAGGATGTGAAGATCAATTCAACCATTTAATCGAGAGCTCGGGTGTTTATACAGGCCCACCTCAGCAACATTCACCATCAAACTCACAGAATCCAAAATCTTCAAGTAATCTTCATGTACACTTTAAAGAAGATGTCATCATCCTACAAGAAAAGAACAAGAAAAAGAATTCTATAATATCTTTAAAAGATAATTATTAGATTAATAATTTAAAAAATGCCCAAAAACTCAAGAAATATTGAATTGTACATATACCTTACATATATCTACCAATACTAATCCTAAGTATATTACGAGTATTATTCGTACTAGTCCTTACTATACATATTTGTAATCAACAATCGGTATCAATACTAGGTATACCATAAAATAAAAATGCCATTTATAGGCCATAGGTAAATACAAAATACGTATGTAGGATAGTTATGTAGTTTTTTAAAACATAATTAAGAAAAGGGTAAATTATCCCGGGTAATCTATACCTACTCAAAATTGAACCGAAAGTCCCGATTATAGCTATTCAAAATTATATTTGGCCATAAAATTAATTGGTCAAAACTAGATAAGATTTGATTTAATTGAAATGGATTAATAGATTTAATTCCCCATTTAATTCAACTCGAATTCAATATTTTAGCAATATTGTATAAGGATTCTATAAAGTCAAGATTTTACACATTACAGATATTATGTAAATAGATGTACTGTATGTATAAAATTCATTCAAAATATTCGAATTCAGTGTAATTGAACTTTAAGGTAGAATAGTTCAATTCCTAAGAAAATTTGCCTACAATAGATGAGTCATACCTAATATTTAAAGCTTGACGTTTTCTATACCTAAATACTACCTACATGCCTACCTAATCCGTTTCAAGATTAATCGTAACTGATATATTTTCTTAAAAATTACATAACCTAAGGTATGTCTAATTCATATTTAAAACCATTAAACATATAATTATTCACATGTAAACTTTTTCTGAATTGACAAAAAGAACCTACCCATTATACTTATGCATACATATCAGCTATATGATTAAACTCAACAAGAAAAATGTTATCTTTTAAATATAATTTCATTCAATTTCATTTCATTTTGAAATTCAAAAGGAAGTCTGCCTGCTAGGTACTTGTTAATGAATTTCGTTCCGTTTTGAGTTTGAGGAATCAAACGGTTTTAAATTTTTAACTTTTTTAACTTTCGATATGTAGATAAGTACTACTGGTACGAGTAGTACAGTAAGGGTAGAAAGCATAAAAATTAAATAAGTAAAATTGTAATTCTGTTTAATTGAAATAAAAAAATAACTGCATTCAGAGCAAGTACAGATATATTCTTACCTATATAAATTATATTGTATTTGGATAATACTGTAAATTATATTATTGTTTAGATTAGGGCTAATGTTAAGTAGGTATTTGAGAAAAGTAGTACCTTGAAAAGGCGAAAAGGGCAAGGTCATTTTATTCTACTTGTAAATTGCACCTTTATTTCTCTATACCTTAAAGTATACACGTTCAGTGCATCCGTTTTTTGTCAGGCTAACGACCATTCTAACTCAACACAAATTAAAATAAAATATTTAAAAATTCTCTCACATACTGATACTGAAACACAACAGTACCTAGTTTAATTGAGAGTTATGTAAGTTTTTAAATTACCCATTTTTAACCATATTTAAATAGACCAAGTACAGTAATGGGTTTTACAGTAGACTCGAAATATTTTTTTTACTGATAGAGAAGCAAGTCTTAAGTATCTTGCCTAAAATCCAATTTTGACTTTTCATTTCCTGTGAAAAAGCTTGAATGTCTATTCTGAACTGCAGTCTGCTGTAATGCAGAAAAGTCAATTTTATAATTTTAAAATAATTGGATTTTTTTAGTGGTCCCTAGGCCTAGTCTTTAATTTTTGAAAATTTTAGAAATGAAAGGCTGGAAAGTACGAGGATTTTCTATAAATTTGCATAATTTATGTAGGTATATAGGTAAATGACTATTATGCCAAAGATTATGTTTAAAGATGCTCTAAATATTCAGAATTTTAAGACTTTTACAGCAGTTTAAATAATCCAATTTCATAATCTTGGAAATTCTCTTAAAAACCATAACGCATGCATAATTCAAGGGAAAAATGTCATCAGAGATTTTTCACAAAAAAACCAGAGATAATTTTGGTTACTGTTTTATTTACACGTTTTAACCCAAATTCTTATACACTGTACAATACCTTTACATTCATATCATAACAATCAGTAGTACCCTACATATTATAATTATTTATGTAATACAAAGTATTTATGAATCTTTTGAATTGTTTACTTTTCAAATAATGGTGTAAATTCCAATCGATTTCTGAGAATTTTTTTTCTTGAAAAAAAATTTTAAAGTCAAGTCAGGGCCAAATTGAAATTGAAAATTATTCCGTTATACAAAGTAGTACTCGTACTAGTACTTTAAGAGAAGAGGATTTGAAATCAGAATACTTAACTATTATAGGAACTACTGTATACTTCTGTATACTGGTACTTGTAATGTGTTTGTTTTATAAAGTACCTACTTTTTTCTTAAATTAGTATAAAAAGACACCTCCCAAAAAATAGGAAAAAATGTGGTAAAAACCGCAGGTTACATTGGGAGACATCGTTTTACTTTTCTTATGGATAAATAAGCATCAAAATTAGAATATTTTGCCTTGAGCGATAAGAACCCCTTCACTTTTAAATAATTTTTATTGATATTTTAGGTACCAAATAATACATGATGTATCTACTATACAGTCTACAGTGAATTCAAATTCAATCAACCCGGAATTACCATTTGTTTATGAATATTTCAGACTTATGTAGGTACAATACTGTATTAGATACTTACCTATATCGAATATGAAATATATGAAAAATTGAATAGTATAGATAATTGTATATGGCCCAGAGAGAAAGTTAAATATAGTTATCCCATTTATTTAGCAAAAACGGGGTTATACTTTAAACACTTATGAGTCAGTATTCAGTACAGTACCTACTATATACTTTTCTTAAACTTAAAAATTAAGAACCTTAAAATTTGATGTACCCTACAAATACAAAGAACCATAAAGCATTAACTACATTCTACATACTCTTCTATATGAACAGTTTAACTATCTATCTAGTATAATAATAATAATATATGATACCATACGAGTATAGTAGACTCATGAAAATGAAAAAAAAAATTAAACATTTAACTCTTAACATTGACTGTGATTGCAACTGAGGAGCGGATTTAATAGTCGAAAATTATTTCAAAAACTAATGCAGCTTACTTATCATATCATACAACTAGACTTAATAAAATTACATTATCAATAAAGCACTAGTCTAAACTACATATTATAATTATTTTAAAATCCAAAAATTACAATTCAAAGTATTTTCATAATCGCGATCTCATGTAATGTAAAAGATAAAAAAAATTAGAATTGTTAAAAATTTTTCTAATCTTTTAATTGAAGAATCTAAAGTTATCAAGTTTCTAATCCATAATTGTCTTGAAATTTTCAAATTTTTTTAATTTAATCAAATATCAGGGTCTTAAAAATGCAAAATGTATGCTTTTATTGAATTTCAAGTTATTTTGAACCCTAAAGTTACTTTTTTTTATAGATATTTTAGGACCTTTAGTCCAACCTTTGCCTAAGTATATGCATGTGTACAAGTATTGAGTATCTGTGTGTGAGGATGAAGATGAGGATTTTAAACTACTATGTACTTACTGACTTACTACAGGTACAGCTTACATAGATTTATATTTTATACTAACGTCCCTAATAGTAGTATGTATATGCCTTTAAAATATACAGATATATAATTTAGATACTACTGTACTAGATACTATAGTAGGTATAAGTTAAAGCTTGTACATATTACCATAAGCATATGCTAGCCTAGGATATGTATAGGGATTTAACAAGCTTTTTTTCATGAATAAGACCCAACAAAATATAATAAGCTATAGGAAATAGGGCTTGTATTTTTGTATAGTAATATTCAGTAGGATTTTTGTATTTTGTTGTTGCTCATCTCTTGCAGTTGTTGGTTCAAATTTTTTTATTTTATTTTATTTTATTAAACTGCCTTTGGCATTTTATTCTTTTAGTTCACATTTAAGTTTTGCAGTTTTAAACTTTTTATTTTATTTTATTTATTTGAAGTTCGATAGGAGGAAGTTGGTTAAAACGCTTCACAGAACTTGAGGCTTTTTTTACACATTTTTTTTCATATGTGTTTTTAAAACTTAGCTGTAAGCTCTGGTACAGTATATTTTTATACTTTTATCATTTACAAAGAAGCTTTGAGAGCTTCAACAAGTACATTAGTAGAATAATGGCTAGAACATTTTGTTTTTGTTTTAAAAAATTCACAATTTCACATTTCTTCTGGATATTCATATCTGGATTTTTATTAATTTTGACAAATAATCAATCACAAGCTGGACTACCAGGAAATGGAATTGGATACGTTGAACGTAAGTCAATAAGTCAAAGTGTTTTTGTGCCAATTATATTTATTTGTTTTGCGATTATTTAAGATATCTAAATACTAGAATTTGGTCAATTATGGGTGTTTTTATGTCCTACTTCTAAATTTTTATTGAAAAAGGGTTTCATATCTCATAGTTCAATTTGAAACAAAAAGAAATTAGGTGTTGAAAATTTCATTCAATACTTTACTAGTATTTCTATCAGTAGTATTCAGAATTTCAGATATAATTGAGAGCAGTTAAAATAATGTCATGAATTTAAGAATTTAAAGTCACAGTGAGATTGAATTTTCGAAATATTTTAAAGAGGATATAGGCATATCAATTTAGTATAGGTAGTAGTTAAGTATTTTAGAAATTTTAAAATTTTGAGGAGCATCTCACGCGTTTCAAAAGTGCAATTTTGAATGATAATTAAAATGTTTCAAATTCATTTTAAATGGAAAATCATATACAATAATTGCACTTAAATACTCTACTTTCAAACTTAATTTCTTATCATTATCATTTGATACACATTAGTATTAGTAGTAGTACTAGCTATGTAGTACTACTACTAATAATAGTATGAGCAAATCTTTATGATTTCAAAGATCCACCTTTCGTTACATTTCAAATTAAAAATTATCAATCCTTTCTCCTCTAGTCAGTCAGATGATTTTATGATTAATAAAAATATGATTGAGCATGTACTCCACTATGTATGATGTTTATAGTACTTGTAGATGTAGATCATCTTTCAATTTCTATTTTTATCTTCTATTTTGAGGTCAACGAAAGTTAAAACGAGATTAAAAACTTATATCCAATTTCCAATAATCTATAAATCTATAAGATTATAGAAGAATTTTAAAGCCATATAAAGTTATTTAAAGTCATTTAAAGCAATATATTTAGACAAAAAGTGCAAAAATACTCGACTTAATTACTTGCAGAAAGCAAGTTTTTTGGATATGAAAACCCAATTGATGTGTCATTATTACGAGTGTCTTGAGTTTTGCATTTTTTGTCATATACTTCTACTAGTATGTACGATTTGTACCTACTAGTTACTAGTACTATAAGTATCTTAAAAATGTACAAAAAAATTGGATATTTGTAAACAAAAGAGAAAGTGCTTCGTAAAATCTCAAGTTTTTTGTATCGTAAAAAACACGAGTTTTATTCTGAAGAAATCTAACCTAGATATAAGAGCTTTTGACTATATTTAGATAGATAAAAAAGCACAACATTCGAGATAATAATTTCTTTTATTTACCTGTCAATTTACATTTTCAAGTTACTTTTTTTAGATAGTAAAAGATCCGTATTTACCTAATAGATAGACATAGTGGTGGTAAAAACCTAGTTTATTAGCTTTTGCAATAGGTCTAGGTTGTCATACTCTTTATTCAAATATTTGGATTCAAGTACAAAGACTTTTGAAACTGTTTTTAAATTTTAAATTCACACTTGTTCATAACTTTTATCATAAAAATGATCATAATACAGTATAATATACTACTACTAGATATAGTATCCATTTAGCCAAATTTTGGGTCAAAATCATCCAAAACAGACGTGACTTTTTAGCTAAAAAAGTGTGAAAATCTGGGCTGGAAATTAGGTTAAAATAAAATGCAATTATCTTAAAAACGACATATACCTTACCTATCTTGTGTAATTGTAAATTTTGAGCTTTATTATCTTATTCTTAGGTTTTTGATGATCATTTTTTTGTAGAAATCGGGTTAAGTGTCAAGTTTAAGGCCATATTGTTTCATAACTATCATTTGGCATACCATACAATATATAAATATACTTTAGTAGTTGTTAAGAATGCTGCCAGTATTATTCAATGAATTGTTTAATTGTAAGCAGCTGAACAATTCAGAATTTCAGGGCCAAATACGCAAGTTCAAATGGAAAATGTCATTTAGGTATTTATTCTTGTAATTTTATAGCTTATTTCAATCGCATGCATAATTTTATGTCTCTGTGATTTAAAGAGATATTTGCTAGTAGATTAGGATTGTTCTCAAATTTTTACGATTTTTACAATATTCTAAACACTAGTATTACTATTGATTTGAAATGGTCGACTGAATGTCTTTGAATTTGATATTAAGTCATAATAATGCTTTACAAATGACAATAAATACCATTGACATTAAAGCCATTCGAATCACAATTATCTATATAATTTGAATTTTATATCAGATCAGATAATGACTTAATAACTACCAATATTATATTATAATGTAATCACAAAATATCTGAAATTTCTGAAATGAGTCATACTCTAGCTCTAGACGTAATAATGTCGTTTCTAGTACCTAATATATTTTTACTTTACGTAATTATTATACATTATCGTTGGTAAAATACGAATAAAGTATCTAATTTACTCATTTTATTATATCTTGTTCTATTTCGTTTAAAGAAACACTCATTTTTTGCTTCTGATTCTGAATTCTGAATGTATAAAAATGTAGGCGAAAAATACTCGGAATTCATTTATAATCTTTAGATTTGAGTAAGTATTTGAATATGAAATTAGCAATTCAAATATAATGATAAAAAGTGGAAACAAAGACGCATCTTGCAAACTTGCAATAATAAATCACAAGGTCTTCTACTTTTTAAGTTGATTCTATACCCTACAATACAATAATTTACAATATAATCCTGGGTTACATTAAACCACATAGACCACAAAAATGTATTTTTACAATCTATGCAAAATAAATACAAATAATGTGATTAAAATGTTTGCTCGTGCATTTTATATTAACTAACTGATACATACTACCTAAATGTATAATCATTTTTTTGTCTAAAATCTAGCAATTAGGAAGATTTATAAATAAGATACTTTTTTTCACTCCCACGATCAAGTATAGGAATTTTGGCTTACATAATAATTGTGATTTTGTCATTTAATCACATTAGATTGTATACAAACTATGTAATTGTCGTAGTTCCAATCGATGCAAGGCTTCTTTCAATAGAGAATCCTTAGATCGAAATCCAGATTTCAAACCCATTTTTTATCTATCTGGACCTAAACACCTGCCTGAGTTTCTGGGTCCAGCCGTTCGATCAAAATTACCACAAGAAATATCATTGATAGTAATTTCGCAAATCTTGAAATAAAACCGTGGTATTTCGAGAACTTATGAAATTGACAAAAAAAGATTTCAGTTTAAGGGTTCTATATTTATAAAGCAAATTTTGTACAATATTCATATAGGTAAAAGTATCATGGTCCTGGTTTACAGGAAGGTATAAGGATTGTCTTGATATCAGAAAACTTAATGATACCTTTAAATAGGATGACTAAATTTTTTTCAGACAAATCCCTACATGAAATTCTAGTGCAAATCCCGATAATGTTATGAATTTTACATAAAAAGGAAGCATTCAAATTTTTTAAAATGTACCGATGCACTGTGTATGTATGACTTAATACAAAGTATTTTTAAATGTTTTTAACCGGAAGCTACATTTCCCACGAGAATGGTAATCATAATCTCACAACATTAAACTATTTACAACTTGCATATGTTTTGTACGAGTATCAGTGTATTTAGATATTTAAATAGGTGTTCGTTCAACCTACTGGTACTGTTTTTTTCTCTCTAAATTTTTCAAATCCATTATCTTAATCTGTGTTATTAAGGAAAAATATTCATAAAATTTTGTTTGCAATTTTATATTCGTGAGATTCTCATATTTTTAACAAAAAGTCCAGTTAGTTAGAATAGAACGCATTTTCTGGTTTGAAAAATCTCAAATATTTACATTCCTTAGATTTAACTGCATCCTACATCAAATTATGTATTAGATTTTACCAAAAATTGAATTATTTGGGTGTTTTAATAAAGTAGGACTTCATGAATTGAAGTACTTAGATACTAAATTTTAAAGAAATTCAAATATTGAAATGATGCTATTAAATTTTTAAATGACTACCAATAATTTATATATGTTGAAAATTTGATCTAATTTTTATTATTTTTTTACAATTATTTTAGAATATTTAGAAAGCGTCGAGATCTGTTCATCTGTATCACCATTACTATCTAGTTTCAATTTTGGCAAGAAAAAAGTCCTATTAACAAATTTCCCAAATCAAACTTTTGCCTTGAAGATCTCTCGATGGCACCCTGACTATTCAGGATCATTTTACAACGTAAGATATTCTATTTAACTATAAATATTTACTGAAAGCTAAAACCTTTTATTGTTTTTTAACAGTTTCAATGCAGATTTCATGTAAAAGCACCGAAAAAGTTCGGAATTATGGCTGTAATACAAACTCTTGGATTAAGAACTGGCGGTCCAATAATTTCAAATCCTGGTTGTAGAGATTATATATCGGTATTTTCATACATTCTCTTATTTTTTTGTAAAAAATGCATTTTTTATTGAAATTTTTGTGTTTTAAATAGTTCCAAACTGAAAACCTCAAATCAGGACCAATATGTGGTGAGCTTCCATTCGAAAACAAAGGTGAGAAACCAGATGGTTTGATTGGACCAAGATATTTCAATGCACCTAATGGGGATATAGAATTTACTTTTTCAACTGGAGATCCATCATTTCCAAGACCTGATCATAATGAGCTTCTAGTAGTATTTACAGCGTATTCGGGTATTTATATACAGATTAAAGCTAATATTCGATAATTATAATCTAATATTATATTGACTTTTTAAATTTTTCTAGGTGAATGTGGTTCAAATTATAAACCATGTTCTAAAAAAGCTCCTTATTCTTGTATACCGTAAGTCTAGAATACTTATAATAAATGTATTTGAAACTATTAAATTTGAATTTTTTTTGTAATAGATCTTCCTTATTTTGTGACAAAGCCATAAATTGTGGATTCTTTGAATCTGATGATTTCGGGTCTGATGAGAATAAATGTTCAAGTGACACTGGTGCAAGAGAAATGGACGCTTCTTTCTCAAATTTCTCAGTCGTGTTTGCTGTACGTATTCCTTAATTTTGATCATTAGTAAATGAGGTTTTAATTAATAATTGTATTTTTTTTTCAATATAGTTGACTTCAATAGCCACTCTGGTTGTAGTAATATTTTTTGTGTTCATGATCTGCTGCTGCCTTCAGAGGGTTTCAAAGAGATCAGTCAATGCAGCAAACAACAGGGCTCCTCATACTATTGATGCTCAGGAATTTTTAGATGCTACTCCTATATCTGTGGGACATATGACTATAGGGTAATGATAATTATTGTCCAAAAATAGATTTAAAAGTTCAAAAAGTTCGACTTTTAAAAATCAAATTAAAAAATGTGAAACAAGTAGGTAGTATCAAATTATCAAATTGCTGATATTTTCAAACATTCATTCGAGTCCTAATCGTTATCAGTTGCGGTTTTGATTTGTCTATAAAAATATTACCAACTTTTAAAATATAATTTTAATTTTATAATTCATTGGTTCAACTATTAGCTTAGATGTTACAAATATCCAGAATGGAACCTCTATTTATATATGTTACTGTTATTTTGCATTCAAAATCTATTTAGTTTTTAAGAACTTGATTAAACAAATTGCTCTAGATATACTCGTATGTGAAAGAATTTCAAATCAAAGTTTCTAAAAAAAACTTAATTTAATTTAATTTTAATTTCTAAAATTGTAAAAGTACCTAGTTGTTTTATACAGACAAATGAAATGAGCTGGAGAGATTATATTAGTATTATTAGGTACTTACTTGTAGATATCTAGTTGTTGTAAATTTCAAAATTGTAATTGAAATTCACAAATTTTGACCGAAAAACCAATACTTATACGAATATGATCTAACATGATACATATAATTCATTTGATTCAGTTATGAAAAACCAGATTTATTTTCTAATTAACAAGTATAAACATTTAAAATTAAGATCAACATCTATTTTCATAGGGCTGAAATATATGAATACAATTATTATAGTTAATTGTCACTTTTTTAATTAATTTTACACCGAACTGAAGAAATTTATTGGTATAAAATTGTCTAAACTTGTTTTTTAAAGTTCAAGTTCAAGGGTTGGTTCAAAAAATTTCTATTTTTATATTTAGTTTGTAATTTTGAACGTACACATTTTAGTTTTATTAGTTTTATTGGATATCATTTGAAATATTATTTTATTCTTGAAATATTAATGAATTTTTTTTTATTTTCAGACTTCCAACAGCACCACCACAAACCCTTGAACGAGGAAATCAAACAATAAAATCCGAAGATCTTCCGCCACAATATAATGAACTCTTCCCTATAAATTCGATGAAAGAGGATCTGAAAAAACATTGATATAAATCTACATTTTACTCTTCCAAGTGCCTACCTTAACTTTCTTTTTAAAAATAGTCTTTTATTATTATAATTAAATGTTATTTATTACCAGGTGTAAGCAATTTCTTAAGATTAGGGACTTATAATTGTACATTTTTAAGAGTTAAGTTGTAAGTATTTTTATTTTTAACTATTTTTATTTAGCTAGTTTAAGGGGTTTCCTATATAATGTAATTTTCTATCAAAAATCAAAACCTAAGTACTTTCAATTTGCAATTTCCTATTCCTATAAAACAACACTGTAAAACTTTCTTCCAGTTAAAATGACAACTATATCTTCCGCTTAAATTAAGATATCAGTAAATAGTAGGTTAAATTAATGCCCAAATCCGAAATACATAATATATCAATATTTAGGTATATTCTTGAAGGGTTTGGTCCATTTATAAAGATGAAGGTATAAAATCTAGTTAATAAGGTAGGTTGGTGTAAGTATATACTATACAGTAGGTAATTGTATATTTCCTAAATATTTTACATTTTGAATTTAACGACATGCTGTACTACTATCTTTATAAGTCTGATTTTATATTTATGATTGTTTTTTTCAATGAGCTAATTATCAGCCTACTATTATCCCTAAGTTTAAGATATTATCAAGTTAAACACTCAATAGACTCTGATTATTTAAAGATATTTTTATTTTGTTTTACTTATTTTTAGTATTAGTACCTACACATTAGTATGGTATAGATCTGAATATTTTGAATTTTTGAAAGAAAACGCACGCAAAAAGTATAAATGCTTACAAAATAATTATAAAAAAAGAGAATTTTGTATGATTCTAGAATAGATTTATGATGCTAGAATTTTTATAAAATGCTTATTGGATTACACTTACCGATATAAGGACCAAGCGAAAGTGCCTTTGATTTGAATTTGTATATTTTATATAGGTAAATACTTAGATACATTTTAAAGTATGTTTTAAAATAAATATTTTGTAAATATTTGTGCGAATTGTAATGAGTGGAGGTTGAGCAAATTACTATTTATTAATCACGAATAAAGAGAACTTGAATGTTCTACTACTATTTTGAATTTTACAAATCGATTTGCTAATTATTACCCTACTATATTGTAGGTACTAGTAATTTTTGCATATTTTTGGCTAATGAATTGACAAGGATCATGAAATTTCAGCACTTTAAAAACTAAGAATAATTTGCTCGAAATTTTACAATTAGGCTAGGCTACTACTTGAGTAAGCTTCCCAGTTAATCGATCTATAAAATAGAAATATAGACAGAGAGATCATTAAAGTTCCAACCTTATTTTCTCGCTTATTTCATAAAATTTTCGAGTAATTAAACTCTTCCTACTACAAATACCATACATAATCATAAAAATGTAATTTTTTTATAAATTTTTGTAGGTTTTAATATTTTTAATGAGTTATGATTTGTTAGTTTGAGAACTTGAAAGTTTACCAAACTCGTTTATGAAATACGCGGATATATCATATCAAAATCAAATAAGTACCTCAATCATGCATGTACATGGTCATAATTACTAACATTTCCACCTTATATGTATGTACATACATACATATGATATTTTATAAAATTATTTATTTCCCAAGTTTAATACCTACTTAAGAGATAGAAAATATCTACAGTTTATCTACTTGGTCCTGCCTGGTTATTTCATGCAATTTTAGTTGAAAAAACAAATGTGAGAAAAATAATATCTTTGTATGAAAAAAATTCATTTTATAACAAATTTCCTATCTAAAATGTACATACTGCAGTGTGATAGGGAAAGTCAAATCTAAACTCAAATCTGATGTTACAATATTTTACTTTTAATGGTCGAAAGTCGAAATATAACAAAGTACCTAAGTGAAAATTCAAAATTGAATTTACAAGGAAGCAAACCTTACTGTAGCCCTGGATCTTGTTATTTGGTACGAGTAATAGTCAAATCGCTAACATGATTATGTAAAGAACCCAAATGTAGACTTTTTTTCAATTTCTCAGGTTCTAGGCTAGGAAAATCACTGGTTTTGTCATCTCTATGCTGAAATTCCATAAGAAATGGCATTTCAGAATCTGAATCCAAAGCTCAACAAATTTTGAAAGATCAAATTTCTTATGGAATTTTGGCCAAACAAAAACCATGGTCATGGTATTGCGAGAATATATGAAATTGACAAAAAATAGTGTTCGGTTTTTGAAATTTCTATCGATATGGTATACTACAAATACTCCGTATATCAAGATCCAGGGTTTCAATAAGACATGTTCCCTTGTTAAGCATACTTATAATAAGAAGTACTTGTATGACGCCCATTTTTTTACTAAAAAAATAATGATGTCGATTAAAAATTAAGACAAAGATATAAAAAATACAAAATGTACTTACTTGGGTATAGTCGGCTTTTGAGATTTAAAAGGTGGGTTTTTAAATCCGGCCAGCTCATTTTTATAATTCTTCTCGTGAGAGAATTAAGAAGAAGAAGAAAAAAACGAGTTTATAAAGTTCATTTTTTGATTGTGATTTTGATCCTTAATATGCTCTAGTACATTTATATCATATGGTTATCACATCACACATATGGGGAAAAAAATTATGCTCTAATTGTTCATTAGTACGTTGTACTTGAAAAATACTGTTTTTAATGAAGTGAATATTAGCAAGTCTCTGACATTTGAGCTTAATTATTGCTTGGACATTGAACTAAATTTGCATTCTTTAAGTAGGTACATCTAGGTACTTAGGTATTTTGATTACAGGAAATGTCAATATTATCTTATCACCTGACTGATGCCTATATATGTCCACAGAAAGTGTAATTAAAATCATTTGAGAAAATCTGAATAATTAGTAGGAATTTTCAAATTCTCGATTCTCGACTACCTGTTGTACCTACTTATTTTGATAAAAATTATCACTTTACGAGATATGTAAATGTACATGTAGGTACTTATACGACTGCTTATAGTCTCAGTTCAAAATTTTTCAAAAAGTTTCAAATTTTCTTGGTTTTTGAAAAATTTTCTACAGACATGGTCTTTTAAATTGATAATTTCATGAAATTCCCATTTAGTATATCATCTGATGCCATATTAGGTTAAAAATGCATTTTAATTGTAAATTAAAAAGGTCTAAAATATTGTTGTTTTTCTTTTTTTGCTGTGACCACATAGTCCTTGTATGTACAAAATTGTATGATTAGTTTGTACAATTAGTGAGAAAAATTTAGTTTTAGGCATCATCTACTCAACTCATAGACTCATAGTATGACTTATGAATTAATGGGCAGAAGTTTACTAGTTAATTTACACAATTGTTAAAAAAACAGCATGTTTGTAAACTACACAGAGATCATATACATTTCATTTACTTATTCTTATTAGTATCAGGATGTTTTAGGTCTTAAAAAAAAGTAGAAAAAAACAGGCAAAAAATTACATGTGGAGAAATAAAATGTTATTTATGCTACGATTATTAGAAGGCTTAAGTTAATTTTTATTTTTTTCTGGGTTTGGTCCTCATCTACAGTATGGACTATGACTATATGTATGTGAAGATCCCACCTTGACTTATGTAGGTATTATGAGAGAGAAAAAAAGTAATTTTTTAGGGCCTGGCTTATGTTCAGTAATTCTAATATATTTTGCACATATGAATGCCTTGAAGCTTTTCGATTTTTAAAGACCATTTTTTAAGACATTCGAACAAACTTTTGTAGAAAAAACTTTATGAGAAGGTCTAGGCTCAGGTCAAAACCTATTTAAAAGGAATTAAACTTTAATACCATCTTCATGTGTTTTCAATTCAAATTTCAAATGTACTATTAAACTAAAATAATCAAACTACGATTGTTGTTATTGTTGTTGAAATTTATTCCAAATTTCAGCATCATGGGTACCTTGTAATTACCTTAATTTCCATTTGGATTGTATTACACTGAAACATTGTAATTTTGCATAAAATTGTAATATCACATCACAATACTTGTACTTGTACCTACAAAGATTAGATTAAAAAATTTGACTTTTATTGCCAAACCTAGTACTTATTATTCAAAATATATTTAAAATATTCATTAAAAAAATCTAATTTTTATAACTAATCCTGTATAATTATATCTGACAATTAAACCATCATCATCAGCAGGAGTAGATCTTGAATTTAAAGAGATATTTCTCTTTTTTAAATCTTTTTGCCAGCCTTTAACCTACAAATATTTCAAATTTTTTTTTAGAAAATTGACATCAATAGTGATTTCTCACCTTTTCAAAGTTCAGTATGTATAAGCATTTATTTATAAAAAAACAAAATATAAACCGATGCATTAAAGCAGAAATCCTCAAACTTAAGAAAGATCCTTTTTATATTTTCCTCAAAATTGTTTAGGAAAATACAGTTTACCGTGGCATTTGGCATTAACTTGGTAATATTAAAATGTAGGTACTACTATCATTAACAGGGGTGAAGATAAGACAAAAGATTCTCTTATATTTTGACTAGGTATTTTCGATGATAATTGGCAAAGTTAAGAATTCGAGAATAGTTTAAGAAACATAAAGGTTTGAGAGAAACAAAAGACAATTATAATACCGCATTAGTATACAAATGAGTCAACTGTGTTTTCATTGTTCACTTTTGAGTTTTTTTTGTCCCTTTTGTGCCTGAAAAGTCAAGGTTTTAAAGACTTTTTTTTTGATTTTGAGATTCTTTGAATGAATTTAAACTGAACTTTTTTTCTTAAAAAAGTGTATTTTTTGAGTTTTATGAAAGCCAAGTAATTTGTAATCATGATGATGATGATCTTTTTTTGAAACCTAAAGTTCCACAAGTACCTAATACCAGTCATACTTAAATAACAGAATTTTACTAAATAAATATCTTCAAGTTTACCTAAAATTTCCATCAAAAATTGCAAATATTTAGGTAGGCAGTGGTAGTGGTAGTGGTAGTAAGCACCTACTTATGTTTAGTATGCTTATAAGATTTATTACAATGATATAATAATGCAAGAATTTATCATTATTTACATAAATTTTTGGACTTATTTTTAGTATTTATGTACATATATCTAGGTACTTAGGTAAAAAAAATGGAATAAATCGCAAAATAAATACACTTGACATAATATCTGTATACTGGTTACCACAATTCTTTGTAAAAAATTATTTCAGGCTCAATACTTTGCAAAAATCTTACAAATACTTTAGTAATTGTGTCAATTATGGGTATATCTACTTAACTAAATCTATATTTTATAAAAATAAATACAGATTGTTATACATAATAGGCATGCATTTAAAGCCAGAAATCAGGACACTTTTGAGAACAAAAATAAAATAAAATTTCAATAAAAAAAGTAAGCCAATAAATACAAAAAAAGTCTCAAATAAGCCTACATTTTCATAATTTAAGAATTTACGAAATTAAGAACAAACTAGCTTTATTCTAGTGTAATTTTATGAGTATAGAAAACTCCCATTTATGTTTAGAAGCTAGTATGTACTACAAATAATGTACATTGAAAGGGCTGATAAAATAATAATAGGTGCAAGTTATTTTAGTGTGAATCCAATGAAATTTCCGGTTTTATTTCAAAAATCGAATAGAACTTGTAGGGGGGTAATATAAATCTAAAGGTTTTCATTTTTTTTTTCTCGAGTAAAATGTAAAAGTTATAAAGTTGAAAAAAAAATCCAAAATTCAATTCAATTCACTAACCAGCAGTCAAAGTCTGAAATAATGATTATCATCATCATTCAACTACATATATAAAGTAGGTAGTAATACAAGTATCTGTATTAGTATAGGTATTGGAAGTATACAAAATAATTTACCTTCATTTTTCTTATAATATCTGCTTCATGTAATCCTATTCTTTATTATCTCAAGACTCAAGTCTACTAGTATTCGAATACCTACAGATATAGATGCATAAAGTATTAAACCCAAGTTGAAAAACCAACCCTTACTTTTGGCCATATAAATATTTTTTTATACTCTAGGCTATTGAACTCTTTTCCTTCTAGCTATACTTACATAATACATGCATGTATGTATAGGTACTACTACAGGTATTAGGATATGTGTAAGAAATTTCATATATTATAAAAACTTAAGGCCAAATTGTACCTTTAGACATCAGCTCAAAGCCAATTCGGCCGAAAGGAGGATTTTCAGAGCAAGATTTGAATTTAGAATGAGAATTAGCTAGTATAAGTATGTAGTAGATACAAATACAAAATGCAAATCGAATTTAAATACGCGCATAAACAACCGACCGACATCAAAAAGACACAGGTAAGGTGTGGTGTAGGTGTATTATGAGCTGAGTAATAAAGTTCTTTATTAGCCAAGCTTTGGAAAAAATCCATTTAGAATACAGTCAAGTACATTATAGTATACAGATTTAGGAGTTTTTTATGCTCTGTAATAATCATTCAAGGGTGTTATAAAATGAAATAATAGTTCATCTTAATCTATTACTACTGCGAGTATTATACACTGATAGACTGTAGGAGTCACAACCATGGCGAAATTTGATGAATTATTTGCGGTTTTTTCGGAGTTTAACCACGAATTACACGGTTAATTTTCATTGTCGGTGAACCGCATGTCAACTGAATTTCAGTTGAAATGAATTTATTTTATTTGGAATTAATGGATTTTTACTAGTAAATGTGTTGATCATGATACAAAATCCGAGTTTTTTTGAATTAATGATTCGATCTAGATAACTTAAAGCCTTTTATCTTGGCGTTTTATTCGAATTTTATAACCTTTGAAACACCTTAATCTCTTTTAAGTAGTTTGATATTAAAAGAAGCTATTGCTCGATAAAAGTATACAAGCTAGAACATTATAAAAAGGGTCATTTGACGTTTTCTAATTTTTTTGAAAACATGTCATTTCGATAAATCGAAAATATAATCTCAAAATTTGCAAATGGGGGAGGTTAAGTTGCCTTTAATTTGACCAAATTAGGTTAGTTTCGATTAGATTAGATTTCTATTTAGAATAATGTGCTATTTAGTTTACTTTTGCAATATCTTTTATTATTTGTAAGTATTATGCTTGAAATTCTTTAAATCGAATCCAAAAGTTGTCAAATCTTTTTTTATAATTTCAGAATTTCAACAAAACTCTCATAATTCTGATTGCAAAATCGATTTTACATGAGACTATTTGTAAAAGAATTAAAATGGAAATATGGTCCATTTTATAACTAAATGTGATAATGTCTTGAATGAATATTTTTTTTTATAAAAGTACTTTGCATTATCGGACAAATGCATCTATTAAAAATTTAAAAAACACTGGCAGTTTGAAATGCAAAGTTCAATACCTTTGCCTTTGATCATTTTTATTCGTGTTTTCGTGAACTAGAAAAAAAAATTCATACTCTCGTAAATCTTTTAAGTAAATGTAAATTTACACATTTCTTCAAGCTCTTAATACTTACTACTTACAATATTATAGTATTATCATCACGAATAAATATATTAAGTAAGTAGACAGATGCAAATTTACAGAACTAGAAAAACTGCTGAAAACATCAGTCGAGAGAGATTGAGATATCAGATATGAATTTTTTTGGATTTAGTTTAGATATGCAAAATGAATACAAAAATTATGATTATTATATGGATTTGCTGTACAAACAAACAAAATCACCATGTAATTATATACAAGAATCCAAACTACCACTTTTTTTACTGAATACTGTAATAAAAGGAAAATAATAATTTTAATTAGATTCAAGTAGTAAATAGTAATGTACAATTAAATTCATTACCAATTTCAGTTGAGAGTTCTTCGAAATATTAATTATTTTCTTTATGCCTATACTATACAAGTACCTACATGTATGTATACTGCCAAAATTAGGGATTTCTGAGAATAAATACAATATTTCAATCCTTTAGTTAACTATGTTTATAAAAGGCTGAAACTTCCTCATTTCCTACTTTCCAAAAGGATGATTTTTGTAGAAAAATTTAAAAATCTTAACCTTTGTAGAATAGCTTGTATATGTGTAACTCATCAGTTGAGAAAAGTTTAGTTTATCTATGATCTTGTTTCTTATCGGAAAAAATATACAAAATTTACCTTACTTACTTTTTACCTATTTAAACCTTTAGTTTAACTATTTTCCAATGCATTTAACATTATTGCCTAAACCTATCATTATTACTTGTACGAGTACAAGAAAAGGATCCCAAAATCAAAAACTTCTACAGAACTTTTGAAAAAATGATAAATTTCAGCTATATATCTTTTGCAAAAAATGTTTAGGTTCTAAATAATCACTTTTTTTCTTACCAAATCAATAACTAATGTTTAAAAATATATCAAAAATGTTTTAGAAATATAGATTTTATTGCATATTATTATGTAAGAAATCATAAATATTCTGCTCTGACAGTTTCAGTAGGCAAATAAAATTTTATATTTTTGCAAAAATCGTTAAAAATTCGACCATTTTCTCTTGTATTCTGTAATATGACAACTTATATTAATAAATTATGGATTATCTGAGCTAGTATTATTTCCAAGTTGTTTATTTTGATGATCATACTGTACTTTTGCTTGTTAGTATTACCAGTAATAAGTAAGAAATGGTAGCTATGTATGTAGTAGTAGATTTATAAAGATTTAAAAATATTTCATGATCTCAGCTGCAAATTTAAAGTCTTGAGTCTCGGCTGGTTGGTTTGATTCGCTTCGAGGGGAAAGCCAAGATACTTACCTACAATATATATACTAGTACCTACATTAAAGGGTAATGTATACCTAGTATGTATCTTAACTCAAGAAATGGTAAAAATACCTGTTGATACCTACAGGTACAGAAAAGATCCACAAGAAATACAGTACCTACATACAAGTATAAACCTTCAAAATCCTAACTTTGTGGTCAGTTCAAGTTTCAATCCCATTCGCAGCGGAAACTCGAAAATTGTTACTTTTATATTTTTTCGCAAAAATTATATCAATTCAGTATCAGTCTAAGCCTGTAATTACAATAAATCTACTTATTTAAATACATAATAAAAAGTGCATTTGGAATTTTGAATCCTTATCTTAACAAGATATCTCATTTCTATACTACAAGTGCTGAGAATTAAAAACTTCTTAAACCTTGTGTTTGTTTTAGGAATTTTGAAACCAGCCCAGTGCAATGTGAACTATCCTATTAAGGTTTTTTTTAGCTGTCTGAATAAAACAAACAAATTAGAATAATAAATATTCTTTTAATTACCCCCTATAAGTATAGTACTAAAGTCTTGTGAGATTTATACCAATGTTTTTCAACTAAAAGAAATCCAAAGAATCAAGTAATTAATCACAAATTAAAAACTCTAAAAAAGCTTTCTATTCGTATTTGACTTGTACAAGTTGTCAAAATTTGCAGTTACTCGAATTTCTATATACAGATACAAGTTACATACCTAAGATTAGTGTTGTAAATTGAAATAAATTTCATTTAAACTATTCTATTAGTTTAAGTACAACTTGTACTATACATATACTTTTGTGTATATTTTGATATCCAACTGAGCCATCACACACTCTGTCTCATACGGGGGTTTAAAAGCGGTCAAGTAAATTATTTATGTATTAACCCTCGGTCTTTTGACTCGCTATCATTAGTTTGCCCTTTTAATGTGACCAAAAGTGTAAAATAAAATTTTTACACAGCTAAAAAATACATATATATTTTACTTATATTTTAATCATTTGACCATATTGTAATAGTTATAATCCGTGGGCTGAGAAACACGAATCTGATCAGATCAGCTTAAAACTCATTTTTCATTTTTTCCCCTAATACAAACTTGTAATACTTAAATAACCATAAATATAATACTAAAGTAAACATTAGCAAATTACACACATGGACAGTGTACATTTTTGTAGTCAAAAAATTGAGGATTAGTTGTATTAAAAAGGTATTTACTGAGATATAGTATTTAGGCAAGGACAAAACCAACTCTTGGAAATTTTCACTTCTGTCTCAAAATCTCAAATTCAGTGATTCTAGAGAAGTATTTAAAGGATTTAAATAAACATTTGACAGCCCATTTAAGTTTGAGATTAGTGAGAAATTACAGTATACTACTCATAATTTGCGGTGATTTTAAGAAAAAATTTTATTTATGAAACATCTGTCCTCATGTTTCTAGTGAATAGTGCTTGGTCCAAATCACAACAATTAGCACATCAACAACAACAGGAACAAGAAGAGCAAGAATCATCATATAATTATAATTTAGCAAATAAACCAATTAACGGTCAATTAATGGGCAATTACAATCAGTGGACTGACAATATGAGGGATCTTTTTCTAGAAGATTTGGAAATCTCTATGAAGGTACAAAAAATCACTTTTTTACACCTTATGGGTGACCTGTATTTTCATATTTGTGTGAAATACTAATATCTATAGCATTAAATTCTATTTCTAAAGCCCAAGGGTAAGGCATCCATTAAAATTAAGTAATTTATAGCCTTTTAAAAGCTTACCAAATCTTATACACTTTACAATTGCTTTATTTTATTTATTGGATTAATTAACCATTAGACAATCGACAATTACCATACCTTAACTGTTGTAATTTAAGGTGCAAAAATCAAATACAAAGTTTGTATTACAAATCACAAACTGATACAGTTAAATAGAGTATGTATCTGTAGACTACTTTATGTAATTTAGTTATAGAATCGTGAATTGTAGTGTGTAATTTAAGGCTTTCAACAATCGATTTGATTTTGATTGAATTCAAAGGACACTCCCTCAATTTCTTTTACTACTACTGCAGAATGCTACTACCTACTACCCCTGTTTTTATTGCTACCCACTTAATTATCCTTAATTGTTTTTAGAAATATGAGCACAATAAAGTAATAAAGTATATGGTCGAGATTGAAAGGGGTGAAAGTTTTTTTTACTTAAAATACTTGCATGAAATTCAATTGAGATTTTTTTTGAGACTTTTCTTTTTGGCATATGCAATTATAGAGTAATGCATAGGCAGTACTATTATTGCCTATTATTACTGCTAAATCTCTCAAACTTAAATCTGATGAGATTTTCTTTACTTATATTTGCAAAATCATAGACATTTTTTGTTATTATAATTGACCATTGGTACATTTTAGAATGGTTATTTTTTTGCATTTACGAGTATGTATAGGTAGTACTAGATAAAATGAAATTGAAATATTGACATTCTTCTGTCTTTCTGTCTGTGTTTTTTTGCCACTCCTATTTTGACTTTTTGATCGTAAAAGATTATCCATTAATCAACATGCTGTTGTAACTATCAGCCTTCGGTTTTGGAAATAATAGTTGGTTTTAAGTTCCATTAGCTCAAATACATTGATTTTATAATGTCGATGCCTTCTTGTATGGTATATAGAATTTGTGAGAAATCTTGATTTATTTTGAGTAGGTATTTGTTTTTTAAGTAGAGATTTGTGTTAATATTAAAAAGTAAAAACACCTTTTTTATATCTGATACTGATAGTACCCTATCAATCCATTTAAGTATTATATAATTGAAATGCTATAAATTAATGAAATAGGTAGTTGTGTTGTTGCTATCTAGAATGTTCAAATTTCGAATTTGGACTCATTTTTTAAAAAATTTCTTGAATACGAGTATTATTATAAAAGCCTTATTATTTGCTAGATGATGTAAAACTTTTCTAATAAATCTAAGGACTTTTTATGCATTTAGAAAAGTCTGGTCAAAATGAGTAAAAAGTATCTAAAATTTGAATATTCTATCAATCGAGCTAAAAAGATCTCTAAATGTACATACTTGTAGTAAGTAGATAGGTATATTTAAAAGTTGATAAATGGAACTACCATGTTTAGTTTGATTTCAATCAATAATCAATTTAGGACTTGAGATTTTATCCTTGTAGGAATTTATTTTTCTCTACAGATACCTACTTGATTAGAATTAAATATTTGCTAAGCAAATAGAAATAAATCTTTGCCTTTGGGACATTGTTATCCTCAATACTTTAGTATATACTGGTAAAATATTTAGGAATAATAAACAAGTAATGTGCAAACTATGGATATTTTCACCTTTGACCCACCAGGGGATAGAAACAATTTGATATTTGAACCCAGAGATAATTCAGTAAAATTTGCAATTTACTATGTTATCCTCGTGCTAATATTAAATGGCTTTTATCAGCATGTTCACATATTGATACTCATCATGATACTACAATGTTTTTAGCTATTAAACCAGGATTCAGAATCCAATTTATAACCTGTAGAAATGCCTACAAGAAGTTTTATAAAACTATCAAATATTTTTGTCGAAAGAATTTTTCGAGAAAAAAATTATTAGGTATGTATTCTTGTTCTCGACAACAGCAGGAAAGTCTTGAAGATTATTTTGTGGGGGCAAATAACCACAGATAGATTTATTAGTCTTTTTAGTACCCTACCAGGTACTTGATACTCTATTAGTATTTTGGATTTTAAAATACAAGTTTACAAGACAAAATTGTGTTTTGCCTTTTTAAACGACTATAAGTCCACAGATTACCTGTACTTATAGTTGTAGATAGAACAAAATTCACGGTTCTTTTTTATGGAAATGTTCAAGATTGTTCTTTACCAATACAGATATTCAGATTTATAAATTCGTTGGATTTAACATTTTGAAACTTTGACATTAACTAGATTTAATGATTTAATACCTTATTCTACTATTGTCGATTTTAGTCAAATCTTGAATTACAATGGACAATTTAACTTGTGTTTATGCATTTTAATTCTAATCCAAAGAAAAAAACAGAATAAAGTCTCTCTATTGACTTTTAAAACCTAGAGATTTGTCGAAAAAAAGTATCGTAATACTTACGGAATTCGTTAGTAAAGATACTTTTTTAAATTTTATTTAATTTTAGATCATTTCTATTTTAAAATACATTGAAAAAGCAGTCTAGTCAAAATATTTTGAGAAAATTCGCAAAATTAGTTCATACACTACATTATAAGTACTGTACGTGTTGGCATATTTTGAAAACATGTAAGTATAGTAAGGGTAAAGATGAGCAAAATGACAAAAAAATAAGTGATTTGATGATAGATAAACTTAAATAATAAGTGCAACAACTACTAGACAACAAATTCAAATGACCGGTCTATTATTATAATAACAAAAAAAAGTCAGGTAAAAAATTTAATGACAAAGTATAAAAAAATTCAAACTCAAGTTCAAGATAAAGATAAGCACCATAATTTGGACAAACTTTTCTCATTTTATCTTTTTAAAGCTTTTTTCGAGCAAAATTATCTTATTATGAGATTACCTATACTTATCTTTTTTAAGAGGCCTTTTTGTGTATCGTAGACTAAAATTTTTGACAAAAAATTGAGATTTACAGACTCACAGAGAGAAATAACCCCGATATCTTAATCTTAACAAAATTTTAACTCCAAATTTCTTAAATTTGAGCTAAAATTCAAATACCCAAGTTGTTCTTTTAGACTACAATTAGAATTTTTTTTATGTCAACCAAACAATCAAGGAGGATTCTTCCCCTCATTAGGATTCAAATGGTCTTCCATTGTACAATTTTATACTCATTTTTACAGTTTAAATCTAAATTTTGATGCTACGAATATTAAATAGGATGAGCAAAGATACAGAATCAGAATAGTTTAGGTACTTTAAAGTAAACCGACAATAATTATGTAAATAATATAAGTACCTTTTGCAAAATGATAGGATCTAAAAATCTTTTATTTTGATTAGGACTCATTATTAGGATTGATTAAATTTCTCGTCAATTCAGATTCATAAATATTTTCCGCTTATCTATAAAAATATCAGTATCAGTTATTCAATCAAAGGTGTAGAAAACAGGATTTGATTTTGAAAATATATTGATCTTATCAAAATCAATTGAATACACATGATTTAATATTTATTTTTATTTGTTCGATGTGTCGTGTCTAATTTCATTCAAATTCAAATGGTCGAATAAGAATAGAATTTTTGAATTAAATCTAATGTATCATCGTCACGTTCTGAGAAATAGTTCAACCATTTAATGAATCTTGAATCTGATTTGGCTATCTAAGAGTCCATACTATTACCCTACCCTATAAATATAGAAAAAGATTTGGCTGTTAAGATTCTTGTAGGTTCCTACTATAGATAAAGTTATCAATTTGATTGTGAGTGATGACCCAAGAGATTTATTTAATTGTATTCATGAAAAGATATTTAAATCTTTTAATCAAAACTAAAACCAAAATAGATATATATCTGACTGACTCGATCTTGAATTTAAAATTGAATTTCTGAGCCTACAAGTAAGTACTATTCATGTAGGTATACTTGTACTTAAATGCTTTTTCAAGTTTCTCAGCATGAAATATTTTACAACAATAAACCCCGAAATCTTTACAACTCTTGAGAATCAAATTTTAAAATGTTAAAAAGGCTTCACTTGATGATTTTGATTCTTCATTTTTGATGGTGATGGGCAGTTCGCACATTTAAGATATATAAAGTAGCCTTTTTATGTTGTAATGCACTATAATTTCCTCTTGGAAATTGTCATAAATAGATACTCATAGCTAAAATTCTCTATATTTATATTTATATACCTAGTATCGTATCGTAAGTTTAAAAACGCCCTCAAAGGATAAAAATATGCTAGCTTATTCTGATTCTGATATCTGTAAATATCTGAAATTAAATTGAATTGAAGCTAACAATTGGAAAATTTAAATGTAATATCAGAATAGGCAAAATTTTATGATGATGGGTGGTTTCAAGTCCAAATCTTGTCTTGTAAATAATATTAATTGTACCTATATTTGTGGATATAAAAAACAATTATCTTTTGGACTGAATAGATAATGGATATTCAGAATTTAGAATATTGCCCATGTATAATGGCGAATGACATGGTTTTTTGGAGCTCAATAGACCGAAATGTTTAATTTAAATTCCTGTACAATGTAGGCCATTGTCTTACTCAATTTGGCTTAACAAGAAATAGAATTGAAAAAAAACAGAAGAAAAATAATTTAAAGTGTAATAAGAGTAAGCTTTTAAAAAGATAAATGCAAACTAACTAGTGCTAGTTTAGATAAATTCAGGTAAATCTATTCTGTATTATTCAGTTAGCAAATTCCTACAAAAAAATAAATTGTATGAAATTGTTTGAAGTTGAGTAATAAGAAAAAAATAATATTTCTGAGAATTTGTTCAAACACCGTTTTATCCTTATAGATAGATTTAAACTTGAATACTGTTCAGAATATCTTGAGGATTTTGAACAAAATTAAATTTGTAAAGACTTTTAAAAAATCTACTAATTATTGTACAAATACCTATATAGAATGGGTTAAACCTGAACTACCTACAATATTTCACACAAGTTTCTTTTTAAAAATCTTTCTTCTTACCTGCCTTGCCTTACCTTTATCTAGCTAGCTAATTAACTTAAGATTTGAAAGAATATTGTCTATTGTTTGCCTCAGACACGATAAAATAATTTATTTACAAGCTCAAAAACTCATCTTATTAGTACCCTACCTATCTCTATAAATGCACATTTGATAATTTTTTTTTTAATTTTGCAGATTATCATAGTGGGCAATGGATCTGTGGGGAAGTCGAGTCTTATTCAGCGATTTTGCAAAGGTTTGAGATCCTAAAAGTATTTCTTGAATTCTAAATCGATTTTTGAAATTTTTCTAGGTATCTTTACGGCAGATTATAAGAAAACTATAGGAGTTGATTTTCTTGAAAGGGTTCTGAATATCAATGATCAAACTGTTCGACTCATGCTTTGGGATACAGGTAATTCTGAAAAATATTTTCATAATTTTTTTTATTAATTTTGATCATTTGATTTCATAGCCGGACAAGAAGGTAAATTTCTCATAAAAATTTAAATGACCAATTTAAACTTTACAAAAATAATTTTTAGAATTTGATGCAATAACACGAACTTATTATCGAGGTGCCAATGCAGTAGTACTAGCTTGTTCGATTACAGATCGAGATAGCTTTCTAGCACTTCCTAAATGGAAATCAAAGGTAATTTTTCAATAACATAAAATTCAAGTAGTAAATCAACCGTGGATTTGTAAGGAAGTTAGAATTTTTAAATTCATACAGTGAATAGTCTGTACTCTGTACTATAAAGGATAAATATGATTGAAATTCTTCTATGTGAGAAAATAGCTCTAGTAAATAAGTATAGTAGTAAAAATGAACTGTTACAGATTAGAATTTGCATAATCATTCAATATTTATTTGTGGGGAACTATCAGAGCAAAAAGGGTTGCTTACTTGAAATTTGAAATTACTTTATAAAAGATCAAATACATCTCAAATAATTTTGAGATATACATACATATAGGTATATTGGTATATAAAAGGAGAAATTTTTTTAAATCAGGTAGAAAAGGAATCCAAAATAAGCTCTGATTTGAATTGGAGATTTAGAATTTAGGCTTACAAATCGTGAGTGAATATTCATATATTTTATCCTAATTTAATTTGTGACTTTCTCGCCCTTTCTCACTTACCTATACCGTATGTATGTACTGGTAAATGTACCATATCCATACTCAACATAATTAGAATTAAGATTAAAGAAATCTCAAGATCAACAGCAGCGGTCTTGATTTTAGATTTTGAGTCATTTATCATAGCTGAAATCATGGCTGGTGTTTATGATCAGGTTTTCCACCACCCTTCAAAAATTCATCGGAATCCTTTAAAAGGTAAAAGGGCAAAATTTCCTTTGAAGTCAAGTCTTAAGATTATAAGTACTAGTAGTAGAAATAATACAATTAGTTGGGGGCGACATTAACAGTAGCTTGAAACACTAGTTTTAAGAATAAATTTAAATAATTTCCATTTAAATTACACATTATATATACCTACCTACACAACTAGGGTATTGAATTATCCTGTAAAGTTAGATTTTTTCATTTTTGGCAAATCATAGCTGAAGTTTATGATCAAGCCAAAAAAACAAGGTGCGGATTAACAGTAGGAGTTTAAAATATAAAATGAGATATATTAGAAGTAAGTAATTAAGAAATACATTATTATTATCCATTCATAACATTTGCATAAATTTCATGTACCTATCCTATGCCTAATAATTAACATAATAATTGTAGAGATTCGCATGTGTGTAATAAAATTCAATTTCTTAATTTACTAACATTTATGAATAGTAAACCGGATTCCGGATTTTAGCAAAATTTAATTGTTATTATGCCTAAGTAAATATAAGATTATTTATTTTTTGAATGCAATATGTATTATGAAAGGACAATAGAAATTGTCACTAAAAGAAATATTACTTTTACAATTTACAGTATAAGCATAAGAATTTGTCCTGGAGGAAATTGTTAATTGATGTTAAAGACTTCCCATATCAGTATAATTGAACATTACTTTAAAAATACACAAAGTACCATAAATGACATTTTTCTTACTTTAAATCCCTCAAGCTTTTTTTAATTTCAGTTGGTAAAATTACTAATAAGTACTTACTTAGATTATGCTTTATGATTATATGTAGGTAGGTATATGAAATATGAAAGCATTTAAAATTTTAAAAGGATTGACAAGTCGAGTTGAAAGAGCCCGAGAGGGTTGATTACATTTAATACCTATAGGATATTATGATGATATTTACATATATTTTAGTAGATTTGCTAGATTTGAATAAAAGTGAGCTTATAAAATCTCAAAAGATTAGAAACTCATACAATGAGGATGCAATAAAAATATTGCAAATAAATTCATCAACAAAAAGTCAGGCATAATAGTTGTATGTTTAAATGACAGCTGAATGCTAAAATTCACATATTTAGGTACCTAAGTTCTACTCGTAGTAGGTACCTACTAAGGAATTTTTTAATGATCATGTCTTTTGATATTTTATTTCATATATTTATATTTTCATAGGTTTGCAGGGAATGTGGAGATGATATACCTATGACTCTTATGGCGAATAAAATTGATCTTCAGAAACAAGCGGTCGTCGACAGGTAGGCAAATAAATTAATATTTTCATTCAGATTTTGAATAAACATTATACACTTACCAAAATCGAATAAGTAGCTATCTGTACATAATAGCATAGCAGTATTCAAATTCAAATTGTAGAATATTTTTGATTCAAAATTCAAAACCAAACCCCTTAAGAAATGACAAGAGTTGTAAAGAATTAGCAATTACATTAACATTACAAGTATTTAATTTAAGGTTTAAAGAATACAATTCTCTAAAAACTAAAATACAAAGTATACCTTAGGAGGTATCTATTTATTAGTAATTTGCATGTACCTAACATGTGTAAAAAGACAAAGAAAAGATAAGTAATTGGTTGACCTATACTCAACTTTATATCCTAAAGGTCAAATTGGTTACGTGCCAAAAATTATAATTGACATATTTTTGACTTTGTCTAGCTAGGTAGATTTATCATGTTTTGTATTTGTAATTGAATAAAGCTCAGATATCCCCATAAATTTCAATAAGTTCATTTGGCAATAAAACCTTTTCTTTTCTGTCCTAGGCATATAAAGATATAATACCCATTATAGGATATAATGATAAATAAATTTTCGAGAAATAATGACTTCTGGACATGGAAATGTCTTTTAGTGTTTTTAGTTCGTTGATTGTTATTTCAATTTCAATTTGCATAAAAATATTTAATTTAATGGCTTGTAATGGGTAATAATAAGTTTCGAGTTTGTAAAGGAATTTATCTTAAGCTATCTGTATATAAACCATTAATTCTGAAATTTGAAATATTTTAAAAGGCTTTCAAGTATATCCCAGCTACTATTCAATTATCGTATCTCAACACTAATGATAAGTGGTGAAAGCTAAACAATTTTGAAAATTATAAGTGTAATTTGCATTTTGTACTTGAAGTTGTAGAAGAATTTGTTAGAGCTTAAACTATTAAATTAAACTTGAAATAGTCAATGAGAATGAACAAATGAATTATAACATTAATTGATTTTGATTAGCTTTTTTATACTCATACATGCATAGATCGTATATTTAAAAGGTTATTGGATTTTACAATAGATTAGTAGAATTGGAAATAATTTTGGAAATAATTTTTTAGCCCCCTTTTTTGACCATATCTTACAGTTATATCGATAGACTAACCATAAGCGTAAGTACTATATAAAGTTATGTTTTGAATTTGAATGGTTTTCAAACAAGCTACAATAATTGTACCAAGATCAAGATCCGAGTCAGTGTCAGTGTACAATTCTAATAATTATGTAGCTATCTTGTAGGTATTTAGATATTTAGTTTAAGGTTTACTAATTTATTTTATTATTGTCAAATTAGTCAAGAATTGGAATCAATGGCCCGGAATCTAGGAATAAAAAAACTGATAAGAACAAGGTACCTACATTCTTTACCATAAATAATTCTATTCAACTCAAGACCCTAGGACTTGAGTTGAGTTACTTAAAAGATTTGTAATTTTCTATTTTTGAATTTTCTTAAAGCGTGAAAGAGGACCTTAATGTGCTAACAATTTTCACGCATATAGCAAACCAGTACATTTCTTCTGTTTTGAGTCTTTCAAATGAAGAAGATATGCCTATATCTACGAGTATAAGAGATCAAAACACTCATTATGGTCAAGATTATCAAAGTCAGCAGAATCATCATACTACTATGAATATGATCCCGATCAACTCAAATTCTAATATAAATTCCTACGACGATGAAGCTCTCATTTCGAATGATACAAACAAAAATAACAATAGTAGTAGTAAAATTAAAAGCCATAGCTTTTTCCGCTTTAATAATAATAAAAATAAATCTTCAAATGCCAAATCTAAAAATAAACTCTTAAAGCAATCTTCACAACCATCAATTACAACAACAACAACACCTTCAGCTTTAGCTATAATGCCAACTTCTAATAATCACAATAATAATGGAAATAATATAAGACAGTCGAGTAATAATAATTTTAATATCATTAGTAGTGATAAAAATGGACCAATATTTTATAAAAATCCTGTTTTATCATCCAATAAATCATTAGTAATGGTGAATAATGGCCGAGATAAAGATCGAGAAATGATTATAAGACCTACAACAAAGAAAATAATGATGAAAGCTGATTATGAGCAAAATCTAAATGGCTATTTTTCTAATGGATCTCCACTTAAAATGAATAATTACAATCATATAAATCTAAATGGGAATAATAATGGTAAAGTTTTTAGAGGATATTATGATAGATATTATAGAACTCCAATATCTACAAATCATTATCATCCAAACAATCATCCAGGAGCTCATAATATGGTAATCCAGCATATAAAATTTAACCTAAAAATGTACCTATTAAAGTAGCACAAAAGAAATATTGGTAACATTTTCTATTTCTATTTTTTAGCCATTTCGACTGGATATGATTAAGGGAAACCCAAATATCAAGAGAAAACGCCACGATATGTGCACTATTCTTTAAATAAATAATTCTGCAATTGTATAGTACCTAATATAATACTAATTGAAACGAGTATTTTATATCTATACACTTATTATCTACTTATTATTATTTACAAAATCTTATTCTTTTAATCTTCTAAAAAACGGTTTATAAAATATTTATATTATTTCAATTAATTAGGTACATATTTTAAGTTTAATATAATATTAATAAGGAAAAATAAAATTCTATTATGTACATTTTATAAGTCTATGATCGTTGAATTAATCCAATAAAAAACTTATGCGGAAAAAAAATTCTTCTTCTAATTTAATTTCTAACAACTCTAATAACTCGAAGAACTACAAGTTAATCGATTTGAAAATGTGTTCTACTATTAATTTATTGATTTAAAATATATGTGCATGATTTCAAAAATATATTATTTATATTATGTTTTCAATCCTAGATGATTACTAGGTAGACTAGTTTCCTAATTTTAAAAATCAGATTGAGATAAGAATAGGAATAGGGATAGTATTCAAATTCGAACTATAAGGTACATGATACATGCATAAAGTGCTATATGTATAATAAGCATTTTACAATATGCAATATACTACACACAAAATTTTTACAAAGTTACATAAGACACAACAACTAAAATTTAAGAATTTGAAAAATAAATTAATGAGTCTAGAGTAGTATTATACTATAATAATGCTTAAAGAGTGATTTGACCTTTTTTGAAGAATTTTGTGCAGAATCTTCACTTCCTTTTTCCTTGATTCATGGCAAGAACTTGGGCGATCCGGATGAAAATATTTATTGTATCAAGATATATACCCATACCTAAAAAAAGGAACAATACGCTGATCATTTGAACTTTAGTTCATGAAAATCTCACAATTAGAAGCTACTTAAAGTCAATTTTAAGTTAGTGTCAAAATTTTGACAAAATTTTGATTTACAAACCAAGCCGAAGGTTCAAATATCTCTAAAACCATACCTGTACTGGCAATTTTTTTGGCGAGAATTCGGGAAACCTGAAATTCACTTTAATTTTGAAATTGCAGGTTTTAAAAAAAAATAATTGAAATTCGGGTTTTGATGATCCTCGAAGTTTTTGATGACGGAGAATTCAAATCTCACCACCATTAAAAACTTCGAGAATCACCAAAACCCGAATTATTTAAAAAAAATATGGAATTTTAAAATTAAAGTGAATTTCAGGTTTCCCGAATCCTCGCCAAAAAAATTGCCAGCACAGGTATGTCTAAAACAAAATTTTAAAGACTCACTCATATTCACCGGGTCATAGGAGTTAGGGCCATGTCCATAGGGTGCACTTTCAGCCACACGAATAATTTTTCTAGATAATTTTAATAAAAATATTGTTATAAATTGTAATAAAATTGTAATAAAATATTAATTACTGGGTATCGTATAGCATAAAACCGGAGAAAATCAATAAGCCTCCGTATAGTGCTATGGCCCAAATACCACTTCCAAGTACAGATGTAGGAGGAAGGAACATGGTACCTGAAAATCAGAAAAAAAAATAAGATTTGCTTTTGATCCCTTAATATTAAAGTCATCAAAACTTTGAATTGAGTAAAGGAGGCAAACTTTTTCGAACTCCATAATGTACCTACTCAATATGGACTGATTTATTAAATTAAGCAGAATAAAATACGAAAATTTGTTTAACCCTATAAATAAGGTTGTCGTATAACATTGAGTGACAGGGTCAGAGGCCGTTCGACCTAGGTGACCTGCACATCAGGTCATCT
>JAQIXA010000262.1:0-51697 GCA_034699045.1 Nanhermannia cf. coronata Gr-Ori-00579 | reverse complement strand
GCCTGTATTATCTTTCTCCAAATTTTGGAGAAATTATAGCCTGTATTATCTTTCTCCAAATTTTGGAGAAATTATAGTCTGTATTATCTTTCTGCAAATTTTGGAGAAATTATAGTCTGTATTATCTTTCTGCAAATTTTGGAGAAATTATAGTCTGTATTATTATTTTTTGCCGGGTAACCGGCAAACTTGTAATTTGTATTATTTTTTGCCGATTAACCGGCAAACGGATAGTTAGTATTATATTTTGCCGATTAACAGGTTAATCGGCAAAAAATAATACAAACTACAAGTTTGCCGGTTATCCGGCAAAAGATAATACTAACTATACGTTTGCCGGTTAATCGACAAAAGATAATACAAACTACAAATCTTTCTTCAAAGTTTGGAGAAATTATAGTCTGTATTATCTTTCTCCAAATTTTGTAGAAATTATAACCTGTATTATCTTTCTCCAAATTTTGGATAAATTATAGCCTGTAGTATTATCTTTCTCCAAATTTTGGAGAAATTATAGTCTGTATTATTATCTTTTGCCGAAAAACTGGCAAACTTGTAGTTTGTATTATCTTTTGCCGATTAACCGGTAAACTAGTAGTTTGTATTATCCTTTGCGGGGTAACCGGCAAACTTCTAGTTTGTATTATCTTTTGCCGGATAACCGGAAAATTTTGTAGTTTGTATTATATTTTCCGATTAACAGGCAAATGGATAGTTAGTATTATATTTTGCCGATTAACAGGTTAATCGGCAAAAAATAGTACAAACTACAAGTTTGCCGTTTACCCGGCAAAATATAATACTAACTATCCGTTTGCCGTTTGCGGTACTTATTTTTAGGGAGTCGGATGATGCTAATACTTGGGATATATCCCTTTTAGGTCAAATTTAGCACTTTTTTCAACCTTTTTGGTCGCTTTTCGAAAAAAATCGCCTTTTTTCACTATTTTCCTAAAAAAAATAAGGCCTTTATGATAGTTTTTGCAAGTTTTTTTGATTTTGTAAATAGGTCTTAATTTTAATAATATTGTTTCAAAAATGACGATTTTTACTAAATTTTATTGGATATTGATTGATCAAAAATGGCAATAAAAATATAAAATCAATTTTCTTTATTTTGTCTATTAATTTTTTTTTGATTTTAAGCAAAAGTTATCATTAGAATTTGAGTTTTACCTAATTGCCTTTTTTGCCATTTTTAGTTGCCTAAATAAGTGCCTTTTTTGTAAAATTGGATTGTTTTAGTTTAGGTTATCTAGAGATTATTTAATAGGAATAATCCGCATTTTATTTTGGAATTTTTTTTATTGAGTTATTCTGTAATAGTTAATTTGTAAATTGAAAATTGATCCTACAATAATATGAGAATCACGCCAAAAAGAACATATACGAGTATAGGCCATATGTATTGTATGATATGATATGATACAATGCAATTCAATGTTATTTTTATTTATTTTTATGGTGAAAAGCTACATACGAGTAAGGTACTCGTATATATGTTCTGAAAATACAAAGTCAAAATCACATATTCAACCACCGTTTTGAATTTTGAACTCTAAAAACCCTTGAGATTTAAGAACCCTCCAGAATAAATACAAATATTACAATATCGTATTCATTGTCAGTATAATAGTATCTTTTATGTATTAAACCATAAACTATTCGATAGTACGGATGCATAGAAAATAAAGATGCCATGAAATTAGCATAAAATAACAAGGGAATCAGCTGAATTTAAATGCAAAATTTACTGCTGCAGTGTGTATAAAGAGCTAATTTATATTTTACAGAGGAAATTAGTGACCTAGAAAAAAATTGCAAGTGAACTTTTATGGGTGAAATTATTATGAGTTTTATTGCAAAAGAAAAGTTTAAAAATGCATCTTTGAACCTTATACATACTAGTAGTACTTTAGGCCCAAGGAAATATCTCTATAAAGTTTCATGATCTATTACGATATAACTACCTAAAATTTAGACACTTTTCTTTTACTTTTATTGAAAAATCTAAAATTTGATTTAAAAGCATTCATATTATTTCATATGTACCTATTGAAAACACTTTTTAAAATGGAATAAAACAAGTTTTATAAACAAAAATGAAAGTTTATAAGGGTATCCTTATAGAGAAGTTGTACTGTAGAATATAAAAATAATATCCCGACTAGACTAACTATTGAAAAGAAAAAAGATTAAGATTAGGGAAATAAAATATATTTTATAGGGATGTGGGTTATGGGGCGGTTTGAATTGTGAAATAAATTTTATCGAGAATCGGAGTGTCTTTTGTTCAGGAGAAATAAATTGTTTCATAAATCAAAGGCTTGAAATTTGAACGATAAAAAATCATGAACTTCACCCAACCAGCCAAACCAAACGAAGGATTACTTTATATGTATCCTATACAGTAAGTAGACTAGTAGGTAGGTAATAAAAATAAAATTGTACAAACCTTTCCTGAAAGCTCGAGTTCCTTGTTTTATCAAGTAATTGTTGTCATAACCTGTTGATCAAATTTGCCTATATAGCTATCTACATTGAATAGAATTGTTGTAATATAAAGTAATTTGATCAAAAAATCTCAAAATATTTGATCTACCTATCTAAAATCAGATTTGATTCAGATATTTTAGAATTTTTGACATAAAATGTTAACATAAATTTTGTTGAAAATTTTAAAATAGTGTCAATTCCTTATATTTTTTATCGAAAAATTTCAAAATATTTGATATACCTACCTATCTACTCGTAAAATAAGATTTATTCCATTTTTGACAGAGTAAAAATAATTTCATAGAGTAGGGTATGTTCTAAGTAGTGCCTAAATTTTTGATTCTTTTAATAATTTAGGCTAAATTTCATATTCTGGACATCATTAATTATTAAATAGTGACTAGCTATTTAAAATTTCTAAAAGATTTTTTCAAAAAGAGGACAAAATAGCAAAAAATCTGGTATTTTATGAAATGTTTTTTCAAATATTGGCCAAAAAATCAAAATATTTGATCTGAATTGCGATATAAGTTTCATAAATTCTTGAATTTTTGGCATAAGATGAAATAATTTGAGTTAAAATTGAAAATGGTCTCAAATCCTTATATTGAACAATGAAAATTTCTGTTTAAAAATTCGGTAAAATGTTTTTCTTAACCTTTATTATAGACATTTGCTGAACATTTCCTAAAATTTCTTTTAAAAAAGGGTAAAAATGACCAAAAACAAGGCTTTTTTATAAAAATTTCCAGATTGCAAAAAGAAACAATATACCTAAGTACCTAATCTAATACAAATGGATGCGAGATAAAAGCATTAGGAATTAGGTTTATTAAGATTACTTACTTGGCATTTGGCCTGTCAAAATTTGTGGCATTAAGGCCAATTTTTCTCCTTTTCCAAAATATTTTTATAAGCAATTTATCTTTTTTAAGAAATTCTTTTGCTCTAAAAAATGTTAATAATTAACTCCATTTGTTACAACAAATCATTTAAGATAATAGAATAATTTTATATTCGTGTTATTTGTACAAGTACAAGCTTTTCAAGTGTTTGAATACTTGGCTAGTCTTTTCTTAAAATAAATTAAATCCAAAAGATAAACAAAAACATTTAAGAACTTTGCAAAATCCTTCAAGTATTTACCAACTTTTAGATTTATTTATGTAGCAAGTTTTAGCTCAATTATCGCGAAATTTGCAAACTTAATTTGGTATACTTAAGAAGTACAAATTCATTCAAAATTTCATTTTTATTTCATTCAATTTTAAAAATACATTTACCTACTTATACATGATATTTATAATTTCTAAAAAAAATCATTTTTAAATATAGTAAATTACTTAAGTACTAGATAATCCTATTTACAATTTATATACTTATTCAGCCGAGTATCAAACAGGTAATCATATTTACTTTGATTCCACATCCTTCATTTATGGAGAAAGTTTAGACTTTCTCCTATATATTATATTAATATAAATACTAAAATATTTTAGGTACATTTCTCATACTCTATCTTGATTCTACTAAACTATCCATATAGTAAACTATATTTTAAAAAAAATATAAAGTTTATAAAGATATTTAAGTAGTTTGTTAAGCAAAAAAAAATGGAATAGGTACAACAAAATTTCTTTATAAAACGGCTCAAAAAATGTTGAAAATGCCTTATTTCCAGCTAAAAAATGCTAGAAATTATTCTAAAAAGTACAAAGATTACTTTTTTATAGTTTAAATAGTTACTATTTATATATTTAAACAAAATTTATAGAATTTAGAACACTTTATACATAGGTTTTAAACATAAAAATATACAGTCAACATCCAAATTTCTTGTAAAACGGTTCAAAAATATTTAAAATGCCTTACTTTCCCAGCTAAAACTATTCTAAAATAACCTTTTGGAAATTTAAACAAAATTTCTAGATAATATGAGGATGTATAGAGAGATTTTGTCGTATATAATCTGTGTAATCTAGTATCAAGCTGTACATACATTTGTACTTAAATTCTAACATTCTTTGGAGATAGAAAAAAAATCTGATTTACATTTTACAACATGAGGGGAAAGTACCATGTTAAAAAGGTAGCTCTAAAATGTCAAGATTCTTGATCTTAAGGTTTTGGTTTTTTTATTTTATTTTTATATTCCGGTTTTATTAACTGTATACTATACCCTACTTGTATAATAGGTACATCTGTGGTAGTAGTCGTAATACAAGTACTAGGATCTATCACATATCCGGGTGTGTTTTTTGTAGATTGTAAAAATAAGCAGCTTTTTTGGATTTTTTTCTAATTCCTTGAAAACCCTGCCAGTTTGAACCTTTCTACATACAGTTTTACTAGCTTCTTGTAATTGTAATTTATATCGTTTTTTAAAAAACCATTTAAATCTTGAAGATAATTTATCTATTTGTGTAATTAGCCTAAAATAAAACCTGGAAACTGGAAAATCTGTGAATTACCTGCTGAAATATAACTAAAATTTACTTATTAGGCCTTTATTAGCCAAACTGTATTAAGTACCAAGATAATTTGAGATCAAAAATCATAGACCACTTAAAAACCCAATAATTGGAAATCTTCAGAACCATAATAAAATTTTGCATCAAAGCGAAATTTTACAAAATTTTACAAAATTCTTGAAAAAGCTGTAAAGTTTCCACTAGATAGATAATGTATTATTTTGCAGCCTTTTGTGTTTTAATTTCCATATTATTTAGAATATTTGATGGTCCTTTTACACTACAAGTATAGTTAGTAGTACAAAGTTGTATAACAAATTAGATATTTCAAAAGATTATAATTTTCAAAGTTAAAAGCAAAAAGCACTTATAAATATAAGGATCCATACTTACCATACACAGTATCTAATGCAATAATTTATAGGATTATATTAAATTTACAAAGTGTAATATATTGTACTACCCAAGCTAGATTATATAATTTATCTATTCTAATGTATGTAAAACTTATAATAATACATGTAAAAAGTGTTCAGAATACAAATATTATGTAATATAGATAGTACCTATACTTAATACCTATTTGATTAAAATTCAAACTGTTTATGTACCTAGGTATCGTACTTATTCAAAAATTGAATTATTTTAGAATTTTAGGTCCATTTTAATCTCACAAATATTCCATAAATTCAACTTTGAACTTTTACTTTTTGAAATTAAATATTTATCCTATATTTCACTTATAATCTATTTAGTCATACAATTAATTTAACTTTTATACAATGATCTTTACACTATAGTACATAGTATTAAGTTACTGATATACTGGAGTAGGTAATATAATATGGTGAAAATATTTAATAGTTTTTATCAAAAAATACGAAAATACACGGTTTTTTTTGGTCGCCTTTTGTCGTGACATTGATATATTTATGGGACATTTAATTTCTTCAAAAATGATATTTTATCTGTGGTATGTCTTACAAATTTTGAACTTGTATAATAATAAAACCATAAATCTTTTGTGTAATAGGGCTTTTTTGAACTTGATTTTGTGGGTAAAATTGACATTTTTGATATTCAACTTTTAAAAGCCTTTATGTTTACCCTACCGATTGGTCCAGTAGGTATTGAAACAGTGTGTTTTTTGGACTATTTGGTATACAATCGATTTTAATTTCATATAAGGGCCTTTGAAGGAATTTAAAATTTTCCAAAAAATTTTTTTACACAAAAGATACTATTTTATCTATTTTATAAGTTTTATTTCTGATCAATAACCTGAGTTATCAGTGTACTTTGCTCAATCTCCCTATCCTCAGCATCAATATCAATGATATCACAATCATCTGCATAGTTTTGTCCATCATTTTGTCCTGGTCCTTTAAATCCTTTAAGCGATACTTTAGCCTTACGATTATTTTTCTTTTTATTAAAATGTACAACTATCTCTTGTGGTTGTTCGTTTTCAGAGGCTTGAGTTACTTGAGTTCTCATATTGTGATTCCCTGGCCCCTTAATAATCCCATTTAAAGTCCTCGTCCGATCTCGAATTATGTGACAAGAACAAGAATCTCTTAAATTCGAAATTATTTCTTTGAATTCTTTACGGAAATTCTCGTTCAACCAGCTAGAATATAATCCAGAGATATTTATGTTAATACAGTTACACTATACTGACTCTGAGACAGAGTATCTTTTGTGCTTTCTTTTTGTTGTATCAGAACAAAAGTAAGTAAGTAGTAATTTATATGTAAGTACCCTACTGGTTGTATCCTAAGTACTAGTAGTAGAGTACTAGGGATAATAGATAGGTTTGAAATTAAATTTTAAACTTTTGGCTTACCCATAAAGGACCGGGTTCGAACAAGCACTAGACATCCCACACATATGGCATATGGCATATATGTACATATAGGTGTCCTTATCCGAATTCAATGGATCCCAAAGATCCACGATTACGTTAAAGAGGTTTAGAGGGAGCCTTTAAATTAGATAAAGAAAGGATCAATAAATATTTCATTTCAATTGTTGCATTATCATTAACTAGATTAGTACAAAAGTATTTGATAAAATATACAATAATAAATTTTGAGGCGATTTTTGATCATCTAAAGTGATAAGATTGTTGATTTTGAATCCTAAAAACTAGCTTTACCCAAACCAAATGCAGATATCAGATATAGGCATCTAAATTGTAAAATTGAAAAAAAAATTCTGTTACTCGTTTATGTCAAGTAAATGAAAAAAATTCTGAATTTTTTGTTAAAATTTCGTCTTGTGACCTGTAAAATACATAATTTTTACCTACATTTTGTATTTGGAAAATAGCAAAAAGTAGGGTAAATATATTCCTAATACATAGGTACTTACTTTTTAGCATTTTGACTAATTTGGAGTACCCTAACCTACTTATTTCGTACGAGTTTATTGAGAAAAATTCTAATATTTTTTTAAAATTTGGATTTCTATCAATAGTACCTACCTAGTTCCAAGATTTATTTTTGAAATGTGATTTCTAATTATAAATATGGATTATTTTAATATTTTTATCAAACTTTCGAGTGCTATTTTATAAGCTACAGCCACTATTTAAGGTATTTGTGAAGATTTATTTCTATTTTTTATTCTATATTTTGAATTGAAAAAGGAATTACATACCTATCTCATTTTTGAACATATAGGTAAGTTACCTGGTATTTATTGTATGTATTTACTGTATAGTAAAATGCAAGTATTTTCAAGTCAAATCGTCTCAAAATACAATTTTGAATGACTTTTGTAAGCCCTATACAAAGTACAAAATCAAAATCTCAAATCCGAATTTTATGAAATATTTCTATTCATATTACCCCTGAGGTAATATGAATTATTAAATTTGAAAAGTCAATTTTTAATATTGAAAATATCTAATACATTGAATTGAATATGATTGAAATATGAGGAAATTTTAAACTTTTTGAGTAAAACTTTCTATTCTATTTGCTCCATTAAGTTCTATAGTAGGTACTTAGGTACCTATCTATCTATCGAACTTTGAAGATGAACATAAAAATAGCCCTTGGGGGCCTCAAAGTTTTCAACTTTGAAACAGAAACTGGGAAGTAATTAAAACTTTTTAAAATTCTGTTTTCTCATCACATTACAGAATACAGATAATGAATGTTCCTTGTTCTTCAGTACTGTATATTAATTTAGTTAACTTATTAATAATGATGAGCTCTTGATCAAAAATCAAAAGTGAAGTTTTAAAATATCAGTTCCTTTTAAGGATCATTTTCCATTTTTATACTTTTAAAACAAAAAGTAATACAAAAGACAGAAAAATTTCTAACATACCTCGCATATTTACGGTATAATTTTGCAAAATTTCAAATGAACACTTTTTTAAACAAGTACAATCTATATAAGGATATTTAAAATTTTAAAAAATTGATTTTGCTAATCCTAGAATTTCATTAAATTAAAATTGTGCGTAAAATAAAATAATAAAACCTAATAAATTGGAAATTCTGTGCTAAAAGGTAGTGTATTTAAAAGGTCAAAAAAATTATCTGGTAATTTTTTATACTTTTTTCATTTTAAATTTTTTTGGCTCTTATTATTCTAATCCAGATATTTTAGTTAACGTGTTTATAAGCTAGGTAGATAAAACTAGGTACTTAAGATTAGTCACTATTAGTGAGTAGACCAGTTGTATCTTATATAAGTAGGTACGAGTATACCAAAACTGTATAATATAGGTAATATACTTGATGAAGCTTTTGTCTTTAATTTACTCTTTAATCTATAAAATTGCAATTAGGTAGTATAAGTTAGGATAGGTACTTACCAAGAAATTCCGAAAATTAAGGCGATACTAATAAGTAAAGTGTTTGTTCTTTGAACTCGATTTTTGTCTTTTTCAATGACGACCGTACTTTCTCTTCGTAAACCACCTTTCCCTCTCTTTGATCTTTTAGATCTCTTTGAATTCGATTTACTTTCCACATCATCTGGAGCCACACTTTGACTTTGCATTGCTTGACTATGAGTTGTTGTACTTAACCGCCCACCACCACCTGGTCTCATCCTGTATCTCAATTTCTTACAAATTCGAGCATATGCCATTGAAACGACGATTATCGGGAGAAAATACTGGATCAGGATTGTCCCAATTGAATACCAAGCTCGGCCATTTTTGATCGGAAATTCTTCGAAGCAGAATAAAATCGAGGTTAGACCGTAGGACTCGTAGCCTATCAATTGGTGGATGTCCAGTCGACGCCAAATAAATAGTGGAGCTACAAAAATTCAATTTGGTTAAATTTAGGTCAAATTAATAGTACTAACGCATCAGTTTTACAGTAAATCTTCTATATAAGGCACTCTTTTAATTTTATAAGATAAAGTCAATTTAAAAGATCCAAAATATCAGCAAGTAGCTTCTTGAGGTAGGGCTTGCGTTTAAAAAGTCTCTTATCTTTATAAAGGGACTATCAACATTATTGTTTAGATTTTTGCCGAAATCCAAATTTTGAGCTACCATATAGGAGTATATGTAGGGTACTACTTTAATTTAGCAAAAAATAGTCATTCTCAGTCTTTTTTGGAACTTTATTCTTGAAAATATTTTGAGACTTTGAAAGATACTAGAGAAGTGTATATGCAAATTTTTTGTAGATTTATAGAAAATCAAATTTAGGTACTAATTTATTTACCTGCAAGAAGACAGGATACAAACCAAATGATTCCAAGGGCCATGATTGCTCCACATCTGAAAATATGACAAAAATGCAAACTTAATTTAAAATCATAAAATTATACTTAAAGTGCATTATAATGGGCTACATATTTCATGTAGTCGGATCATTATATGACTATTAAAATTTGATTGGGAACATACCTTTGAACGCTCGGCTTTGTAGGGTAAACAATGACCTGGAAAAGAAAATTTTTAAATTAATTTAATATAGTAAAGTACTATACTATACTATATCTACGATTAGTACTTACTCGTAGATACAGATTTTTTGATCTTTACTTTAACATGTAAGTTACTTTGTAGTACTAACTAGTAGCTTTACAAGTACAAGTACAAGTACCCTACTAGTCCTAGTTTAGGGTAGTATTAAAAATCAAATAAAATTGGTCTACTTGAATACACCGAGTAACAAGGAAGCTTCAAGCTTCATTAAATTTTAATAAAGAGTCTTATTTGCGAAATAAAAAAAAAGAATCAAAAATGTCTACAGAAATGCCTTTGATTAACTTGGGAAATGGAATTTTTGACAAATACAGTATATTTGCAATAAAAATAGGCCAATAAATATAAGTTAAAAATATAGTAGGTAAGTATGGTACTTTGTAGTAGTTACAAGACTATTTGTACAATATTACCCAATTAAATTTTCCAAATTATGATTTTTTAATATTTTTTTAACAAAAAAAGTTTAACAAATACTGACTCTATTCTTGAGGTATAATGAAAGTACTTATGTTATTTTTCCTATTTAAGGCTACTACTACGAGTAGATAGATCACATAAACGAGGAATATTTCTCTAAAAACGTAAATCTGAGAAGTTTAATGGGGTTTTAAACTCAAATTTTTGACAAATTTACACTTTTGAGATAATTTCTTAATCTTAACTACTTTGTACCTTTAAGCTTGAGAGATTTTTATCAAAAAAGGATCAAAATTATACAGAAAGATCCAAAATTTCCAAAAATAAATTGCAAATTTTAAAACAATATTGTTCAAAATTCTATTAGAATTGTCGATAAATTTCAAAATTTTAACATTTTACATACCATACCATACTTTTTACTTAATTTAAGGTAATTTAATAATTACCTAAATAGGTTGTAAATATGTAGATCCTTTCGAGGACATTATTTAAAATTTTGATATATTTGACCTACCTACCTACACACACGTACACGTGCCTATCTGACTATTTCAGCGAAGATTTATTTCCTATAAAACTGCTTTTTTATTTAATAAGTTATTATTTAGAAAGGCAGATTTTTATAAGAAATCCAGGGATTTAATTTTTAATAAAGCAAATTCCTAGTATTGAAAGCTCAGGCTCAGATCCTTGTTTGCTCCATTTTTATTAAGATTAGTTACCTACCAAATTTGAGAATAATTTCAATAAAGAGCTATACTGGCATTTCCATCAAATTCAAAAGAATGTGCATTTACTTACTTAAATAATAAATAAATAAATATTTGATTTGAGAAATTCGTACAAAAAATTCAATTTGAAAACCAAATCCTGGGCTCAAATTTGAAAATCATTGAATAAAAATTGGATTTTTTTTGTTCTGAAAGACAAAAAATGAGAACCTTTTTGACTTAAAGTGCTCCTGTACTACTGATAATATCAGTCTGATACCAATAGTATGTATATTGTCTAATACTACTGCGTGTAGTATAAGAAACACATTGGTCTGGCTAGCGAAAAAATCTTGAAAAAATATTAATTCCCCTTGGGGGATCATGTAAAATGTATACTTTTTTCGAGTCAAATCTTTTTGCTTTCTTTTCTAACAAATTTCGAAATTCTCAAATTCCAATCCCTTAGAAAGTAATAAATGTGAGTGTTGAGTAAATGTAAATGCACTTGAGCTTTATTTTATGCATATTAAATGTGATATCCAGAGCCAGAATCTGTCTGGATCATGAACTTAAGCTTAAAATCTTCAAAAATGTAAATTATAATTTGCATTAAAACTAACCTATTATATTTTTTCATATGTATAAAAGTACTCGTACGCGTATAAGCAATGGAAAACTTGATATTTTTTATAAGATTTTCAAAAAATTAAAAATTTCTGTATAATATAACTGACTTAATTATGGCCAAAAATTAGTCCAAATTTAGTAGGTCAAAATATTCTGGAAATTTGGGCTAATCATGATTGGCATTAGAATATCATTTCAAAAGAAAAGTTTGACTTTAAAATGTGATAATTTAAATAAATTTTAAAATTTCACTTTTAGCCTTTCCCGTGTCTTCCAATTATGAGCCTTTTGAACTTAAAATTTCACGGTTTTTTGACCATATCCGGATTCAGGAAATATAACTGTAACCTAGTCCTAGTCCTAGTACAGTACCCCATTTATATGTAGGATTCCTATGTTTTTAAGTCCGTAAAATGCAAATATTTTCTTCATTAATATTAATCTAACCATTTAGGTAAGTTTTTATTATCCATTTCTGGTCTACAACATGCTTTTAAATATAAAATGTACATAAGGAACATAGGTACCTGTAAATTTTAAGTGCTTTCCCTACATTATTTTTTATATTTATTCTATTCTCTACTCTGGTAACCTATTTGTACAGTCAAATTCCTTTATAGTGCCTTTAGAGTAGCTTTAATGATCATATTTAGATACCCTACTTACGCATAAGCTTACAAGTTATTAGAAATGTAAAATTTGGCTTAAAAAAGCCCACAAGAATGGGGTAGATAAGGACAAAAATTTTATGAAAATTGAGTTTTATATCGGATGTACTTTATAAACGGATTCAACTATATATGGTTTTAAGATACCCAGTGAAAGCTTAGATCTCAGAGGAGTCGTATTTTTGCATGTTTGTTTGCATTTTTTGTATTTTTTGGGGTCGTAATGGGGTAAAGTACTAATATTAATACTAGTACTAGTGCCTTGGTATTAAAAAGTAATGTAAAAGTAAAGTAAAAAGTATGTAAGGGCTTACGTGATAACGATCGAGTGCAATGGCTGTGATTGAGACGGTCGAGACGAAGATGGAAATGGCCTGCAGACTTCCGAAAATTTTGCATAGGAAAAAATTTTGGCCAAGGGGCCAGTACATTGTCAGGATCTCGAGGAGGGTTAGAGGCATCGTTAGACAACACAAAAGAAGGTCTGAGATGGCCAAGTTTATTATGAACCTGAAAAACAAATTCAATTAGTTATCTGTCGAGAGAAAAAGGAGTAGTTGGACATTTATATCTCTAAAATTTAGACTCCAAAATTCCAGAATTTTCTCTAAATTTTGAATTTCTATGAGCTCAAAGCGAGACAGCTCGTATTAATAGATAATCGATTTTGGAAAATTCCTTGTTGTGCTTTTTTAGTTTGTGATTTCGAGAAATTTCGAAAAAAAAATTCATTTTTTAATGAGTTTCTAGAATTTTCCGATCAAAATTTGAGTATTTTTGGACCATTCATAGATGCTGTAAATAAATATAACTCGGATCTGAAGTTTATATATAGTCTAATATCAGTAGTATAAAGTATCTAATGGTATAAGTTTAAAAAGCTAGCTTTGATTGAATAAACCATCTTCTTTGAGATGGTCACATTTAATATAAAATTATAATTAGAAACTTGTTCTGAACTTTTTTCTGATTTATATAAAAAATATTTATCTCAAAAAAGTCCAATTGAGCCAACAGAGATAACTTTCTTCCATACAATAAAGTTGATACTTTTTTTTTTATTACATTTTTCAAAAAAAAATACTTCATTTAATATTTATAAAAGTTTACATCAATTTATAATAAAAGTCCCTCTACCCCTGCTCTAGCGAAAAAAGTACATCAAAATTGATAAAAGTTGATAGACATTTCCTTTTCAAGTTTTATTGAATTCAAAAAAATTTATCAAAAGTATAAAACTACCATAATATTATGTAGTAGGTAGGGTATACTACCTACAATCTGATACTTGTTTTTTAATTTATTTACTTAAATGATCAAAAATTTTCAAAATTCGAGTTTTCTAATACTTTCTTATTTTAAAAAAACACAAAAATCCCCCTCTATACTAAAAGGATTTATTCTGATTCTGATTGCAAAAATGCTAATATGAAGCACCAATTGAATTTAAAATAGATCTTTTAAAAGGTACCATATATTTTGAAAGATCAATTTTGAATTATAATTTCATATTCATAAATCATACTTTACTTCTACTTATAGTCAGTCTAATACAACTAGTGTATAATACGAATCAATATGAAATTCAAAATTTCCCAACTTTTGAAACTAATTTATTTGAAAGCTTTTCTTTCACATAGTAGTAGAGTAGGTACCATACATTTACTAGTACATTATAAAGTTTAAAAAATCATTAATCTTACATATTTCTAGCCGTTCTCATCGTTCTCTTCCTTGCCACGGCCGATATGACAAGTAGATTTCCAAGGGATCCAAATACGATCAAAAGTGAATAAATTAAAATAAAAACACAAGATACTGGTAGCTCAAACCGCCTAAAATAGTTCAAAATATACGAGTAATTAATTATAATTTTTTTGAAAAATTAAAAAGTACCCCTGCTTTTCCGTACCTGTTTGTAATGTATCTATGTGGTAGTCCAGGGTCAACATCTGTATCTGTCCAATTGCCTATAAAATACGATAATAATCAAAACAAATGGTCCAATATCGACTGGTCTAATTATAAATCTTGCTATAATTTTAATTCAGTTTCACACTTTTAAAAATTTTGCATCTTCTGACCGAAAAATATTTAAGAAGCCGCCAATTATCAATTTTAAGAAATTTTTCTGGGATTTATTCTAAGTTAAAAACTGCAAAATATTAATAAAAGTGTGTAATAGAAGTCAAAACTAATATTTGGACCAGTTTGTGATGGACCAGTATATACTATAGATCAAAATATTGGCCAAAAAATTATAAAATTTGATAAGGTATGTAAGTACCCATTGAAATATTCAAATAAGTTGATATGGCCATCATTTTCTCATCCTCAGATTCAATGTCATCCAAAGGATTATGAAGAACTTCAGCTTCAGACTCAAAATCCATTTTTCAAACCTAAAATTTTGAGAGGAAAATTAGCATTTAAATTATTTTTTTACGAGAGTAGATTAGTCTACCTAATTTATTGTCAAATGGTAGATTAGCGTCTAACATTAATAAATCTAAGCACATAATTAACAGGCTATATTCAGAATTCAGACTCAACTCAGGCTGGTGCTGCTGGTGTAATGAATCGAGAGCTCTGTTTTTATTTATTTTATATTTAAACTTGGGTAGACTTTAGGCTTTGGGAAAGTAAGTAGTAATTTTTCATAAAAAAAAGTGAGATTTAAAAGATTTAAATTTAAATATAAATTAGGAATTTAGTTAATACCACAGTTTTAAGTTCAAGTTCGAAATTCTAAATTCTAACTATTAATTTTCACAATTTTCGGTTTGTATAAGTTTAGAAACCTGATAGCTCATTATTACGGTGAAATAATTTGGTCAAAAAGTGCAAAGAACAAAAAGGCCATCTTTTTTAAAGGAAATTTTGACACTTTTTATTAAAAAAGAATACAAAATTTAAGTATTAAAATTCTCTGAAAATTCTTTCTTGGGTATAAAAAAAATGCGCATTTTGATCGAATTTGTGAGTTTTTTGGCTTTTTTGAGTAACAAATAATTTAGAAAACTTTCACAAACTTTCACTCAAACTCTGAAAATTCTAAAAATTTTCAAAATTCTATCAAAAACTACGTAATATAAAGGTATATTAGTATTTTTATTTATAAATCAGCATGTAACTCATACCACAAATGATATCAGTTTCAATTTTTGCAATCAAAAAACTACGATTTCAGTCATATGAGAAAATCTTATCAGGAAATGCATTTATTTCTAGATATACTATCAGATACTATATCTGATTCGTTCGTGAGAAATATAACAAATTGATGTAATTTGATGCATTTATAACCTTGAAATACGAGTATATATCCTGAAAATTGAGATTTCAAAAATATTTTTGTATAATTTTGTGAAACATTGTAAAATAAGATGTTTAAAAGCGAGCTAAAAGTTTTCTAGTTAGACAATTTAATTTCTTAACGAATGGCCAACAAGTACAAGTATACTATAAGATTATGTAGGGATTTGCTAGTGTTAGATTTATTATACATATATTTTGCTGTTTATTTATATTTTAAACTTTATCAAATTAATACCTAAGTAAATCCAAACACAAAGATACGTAATGTGATAAAGCTCTAAACTCTAAACTAGAATAAAATATTATCTTACAAAATATCCTAGTACCTATATGCCTATATGCCTAGTAAATACCTAAGTAATTCCAAATACTTATCTATAAATAATTAATTATTTAGACATTAAATTACTGTAACTATTACTGATTATTTGGTTAGGATTTAGAGCGAAATAATGTGATTTATAGCCTTATAAATTGTTCCAAAACAGTAAAAAAGAGGATTTTTGAGAAAACTTTTGCATTTTTTTGAAAGTTTCAGACCTCTAGTCTTATCATGTATACGATATCTGGCAATTTCTACCCGTATAGGTAATATGCAAGCCTTTTTGAGCTTGAATTTTGAAATTCTTCAAAAAGAAAATTAGTTAGAAGTCCCCATTTATATACCTGACTACAGCTAAACATAAAGTAGTCAATTTAATATAAATTTAGGCAGTTTTTAGTATTTCATAGTAAGGGTAGATTAAATTTTAAATTGTAAATTCGTAGTAAATCTCTTTTATAAAGTAGCCAAATGAATTTATTTTTGTTTATATTAGAGGACCCTACTTTAAAATCAAAAGATCTTTTTTAAATGGAACATTTTAAAGTCAGATTTTGAAATTATGAAATCAAACAAAATAATAAGTAAATTATGAATTATAAATTGGCATAAGTATACCTACTAATATTACTTTATACCTACTAATGAACCCTTTGTTTTATTTTTATGTATTTGCTTTCATAATAGCATTATAATTTGCCTGACTCTGACTCTGGCTATGCCAAATTATCTGAGAATACGAAATTAATTCAATTTCAGAGAATAATTCGATCTGTTTCAGAGACTACATTAGTAGGTACTTACACAACTATAGTGTACATATATAAGCACCAGTTATCAAAAGGTAAATACCAAAATTTTGAATAATATTTATTCATAGACATGAAAAACATGCGAATATTCAATTTCAGAATTCAAATGGTGACCTAACTATCTACTGAAATATCAATAGTAGGCTTATGTAAATTGTAAAATGTTGATTTTTCAAATATTTTGCTATCATTCGCTGAAATTTCGAAAATTCCAGCCAAAAAAATGCATAATAGGGCATAATAGATATTAAGAGATCTTTATAACTGTATGTAAATACTACTTTATACTGAATTCTGAAATTTTTTCAAATATGTAGGTACCTACGGACTACGGACTACAAACAGATAGGTCTATTTTCGTCAAAATTCGAGATTTCGAGTTAGAAATTGGCCAGATTTTCAAATCTTTTCAATCAATAATTGCCACTTAAAGTTTCATACCTATCTGATTCTAATACCTACCTACCTGATAATAATACTAGCTCTTACACTGTAATAGTAATAAGATACATAGATAGTTCAAAGGTCTAAAAATCTCAGAATTGTTCAATTTTTGATATTTTTTGAAAATAAAGTTGTGTAAAGTTTAAGATATCAGTACATACGAGTATAGTTAATAGGTCTAAATCTTAAAATTGTCAAATTTTTACTAGTTTTTGTGATATATATATCTGTAGGTACAAATATTTTGCCAATTACTGATATCAATATTAGTTATACGATACGAGTTAGTGATATGTACTACGTAAATTATTCTTGAAAATTATTGGCTAATGTGACCTAAATCAGACCTAATGTGTTTATCATACCTAGTAGAATTGAATATATCTAATATTATTTACAAGTACCTACGTACCTACATAATATGTAAAATCAATGCTCTTTTTGGATTTATTTTTGTACTACCTATACATACATATTAAGTACTTAATTTGTTTTCGACCGAGTTTAGGAACAGATAGAAAAAAATTGAGTATAATTTGTTCTGCAAACATGTAATTTCAGTCGTCGGGTTTGACGACGAAATGAAAATGTCAACCCACACATTAGTAAGTAGAAGAATAAGTATAGAATTTGTAAATTCATTCTGAAGCTTCTAATAATACCAAATAGTATAATACCTACATAGTAATAGGTATTGGTAAGTCTAGAATTTAATAAATATTAATGTTTATTTCCTCTATTATAACTTGACTTTAATGGGAAAACAATTTAATTTATATAAATGTCTCAAACCTGACCTGACTAAATATAATAATTGGCTCCAAAATATGAAATACATAAAAAATACTGCTGGGGACAACAATACAGAAAGTTGTAAAATATTTCAATTTACTTTTTTTTATCACAATCTACGATATATATTTTATCAGCAGTTTTTTTGAGCTTTTTTAATCTGACAAAATATCATAAAAATATTTCAAGATTTTCTAAAATACATATATACAAGTAGTACTAGTAAGTATAGAACATATGGAATAGAATTGTTTTGTCTATTTTATGACCTGGCCGGATCTTTTAATGTCTTGAAATTCTTGCCTTAAATTTTATTAATAAAAAGTTAAAATAAAATTTTATGACCCTGCTGGATCTACAACATATTTATACCTAACTACAGAGTATACTTAAAGTACTTTGAGCTCGCATTGAAAACTGCAAAATTTTACACATTTTACAAGGATTTCATACAAAATCGACTCAAAAATATTGCAAAAAATATCAATAATTTGGTCTGATTTTGGAAATTTCGTAAAAAATTGTCATTGAAGTCAAGTTTTGACTTCAAAATCTATGATAAATCTACACTAAATTCTAGAAATTTTGGCAAAATCTGGAAATTTTGTAAAAATACAATAAAAAAAGCCAAATTTTATATCATTTTTTGCCTTTTGAATATCTCAGGATAGTTATAAGATAGTTATAAAAAATAGGCTTTTGTGACGATTAAGACTTTTTTTGAGCCAAGATAAGGATGGCTAAAATTTCTAATATGAAGTACAAAAAGGCATAAAAATAATTTCATCAGAATATTCATATAAAATCTGGCTCTAAAATTGTAATCTTTATAAATTTTATGTTCTACTCTAGTAGGTAGTACATAGATTGCATTTGATGGCAAAAAAAATCTTTCATTTTTTTGCATCAGTTTGGGAAACCAAAAAGTAGCCCTTAATTTGCATTCTTAACTCGAAGTTTTCCTTTAATGAGTCGAGGAAATTTACATAAAACGGAGATTGGGATATTTTTTCTGGGTAATAGAGCATGAGTTCTACATAAGGTACATATAAGAAATATGCCAAAAAACACACAAAATATTGGGGTAAAAAGACAGATATATAATTTTTACCAATAGTTTATAGATTTTTAACATTTTTATAATAATTTTTACTGTTAAAATTAAAGGTTTTTAATTACAATCTTTACAAAGATCTCAAATATAATTTTAAAGCAAAATATCTACTAGAATTAGCCCAAAATATAAATTTGGGACTCTTTTTTACACTTTTCTTAACATTTTGCGACTTAAAAAAATGACCTGCGAAATTTTATAATATTAATATTTTGCAGTTTCTAAACGAATTTTTCTATCTATGCATGACAAAAAGCTGCAAAAATTATTTTTTTGTCCTAATTCTAGTACAATTTATTTGGACCAGTCGGTTTTTGGAAGCTCAAATAATTATATTTTCATCAATTTTTAGTGTTTAATCTTGTGTATTTACCAATGTATGTATGAAAATATTTTGATAACTAAATTTTTATACATTTTCTGTATTTTTTGTGCTATTTTAGAACCTGAAGTTTGCAAAAAAAAGTTAAGAATTTTAAATTAGATTTTTACCTTTGATGTTTTGTCGGTTTTTCTTCAAAAAAATGGTATGGTTTTTTAGCCTATAGAGATTGTTTTGTAGGTTGGTTTTTGTAGGTGAATTTTTCAATGTTTTAATTCATCAATATTCTTTGACTATAATGAAGATAATTTATGAAGGCTGGAGCTGACAGGTAAGTTAAGCCTCTTGAACTTTCCTCACTTGACTAGGCAAGTCTCTATATAGTTTATAGGTATACTTTATACTATCTATAGTTTATAACAAGTTACATAAAACTTTTATATTTTTTTTAGAAAATAATTTAATAAAAATGCAAGAAATTAAGAATTTATCAAAAGTCTCGCTTTCTCCAGCTTTCTCCAGGAGTCCTGGAGAAACTTTTTCAAGTCTGTTATTTATATTTTAATTCTGTTTCTTATCTTATCTTACTACAGTATAAGATAAAATACCTATTTATGTAAATGTCAGTAGTAAATCTCCATTTACTTTACACGGAATCAGCCAGTTTTTGCATATTTCAAGAAGAAATTTCACAGTTTTTAGGGGTTAGATGAGAATGATGGTAAGGTAACCCCCTGGGGTTGGATTTTGAAATAAAGATAAATATCAGTAGTACTCTCCTCTGATAGTAAAAATTCACCAATTTTCCAAGTTCCTTGACTTGGGTTCGGATAAATCACTTTATTTTTTTATTTTTGAAAAGAAATTTGAACTCGATAAAAGGAGGAAATACACAAGTTCACAATTTACTTGAATTTACTGTGAGATGAGACTATCTTTTTTTCTTTTGATAAAATAAAGTATAGTTCATTTGTTACAGTATTTGATACTATTGTTCGACTACTATAGTAGTACTAGTCAGATAAAAATCTCAAGATTTTATTTCCTCTATACTGTCTCCTGATGGAGAAACATTCCTTTTATCTTTTTTGATGATTTCTGGCGAAATTTGAGAATCTTTGTGGTCTACAGGGTGTTTCACACAAGAATTTGGAAATTCTAATGTCAGTAAAATCTAAGGTTCTACGATTTCCCCGGTAAAATAAGAACTGAATTTGCGATTTGCACACAAACAACTGACTTCTCGAGTATCTCGAGATTGAATGAGAGTCTTATGCAAGTACACCCGGGTCTTATGATGCCCGGACTTTGATCATTACTTACTACACTATACTTTATCTGTATCTAATGTAGGTATATGCGTATAAGTTGAATCGCGGGGTTGCAAAAAATCTGATTTTTGACTTTTTTTTTGCAAAATTTTAGAATTTTTTTATTGAAATTTTCAGTTCTTTTTCGTTTTTGGTTTAAAATACAATTATTTCTTTCTGGAAGTTTCTGTAAGTTGAGAACTTTTGGTCATATAAATTCCGTTTTTTATAGGTATTTATGCTGAATTTTGTAATCTTTATTTAGAAATCTTCCAATAAAATTTAAAAAGAATCGAAATTTCAACATTTCTCAATTAAAAATAGTCAGTTTACTATCATAGCTTAGTTAACCTATAGATATTTCCCCAAAAAATTTGACATTTTTTTAACCACACTCTACTAAATTCAAGATCTAAATTTTACAAAAAATTAAATTTCAAGAAATACTTATGTACTAGAGATATATTTGCCAACCCTGCTACTGGGATATGAAAAGACTCTGAATTTTCTATCCCATGTATTTTTACTACAATATTTATGCTAACCCCTTGAAATCCACAAAAAGATAGTCATTGTATTCGTACAGTAGAGTGTACAAGTGGACAGGATATTATTTATTTTTTATTTATCCAGGTCTTCAGGACAAGAGAAAGAAGCCAGAGAAATGAGATAAGTAAGTAGTCACTATATACTGGAATATTAAAGTATAGTATAAAGAACACTTTTACTTTTATTTGAGCTTTTATTTTTTATTCTCATCTGATGGGTAATAAGCACGGCCATGGGTCCGTGTTAATAATAATACCTACTTATTATTATTTTTTTTGCTATTTTTTTTGCTTTTGCTTTGTAGAGCAAATGTCAAGAAAGTTAAGCCAGCTACAAGTTTTCCTTTCAAATCATTAAATCTGACCATATACTTACTTTTAGAAAAATATACTTATACACTCGTACTAGACTAGAGTATTCTTAATATTTCTGTAATGTGACTGTGAGTAGTATTGTAATAATCATATAAGCATGTACAAGCATAATATGACCATGCATTATGAAAAATAATAATATCTAATCTTGTATATTCCCATTTAGAAAGCTCATAATATCCTCAAAATTTTCAAATTTTCAAGATTTTCAAAGAAAAATTAGCAAAAGTTTTAAGGAAAATATACAAAATTTCAAAATATTTTTCAGGATACTTTTAAATACCTTCAAAATATCTTTGATTTTAATTCTAAAAACCTTAAAATATCTTTTTAAAGTGATATAAAAAATGTCAAAATATGGTTTGTACTCAATAAATTATGTGATTTTTCTCAAAAATTTGAAATTCTTACTCTTTAAGCTTATTAGTAATAAGTCTAAAGAGTAGGTAGTTTACAGAAGTTGATAGGCAATTGCTTGTAAAGAAGTTGTAATCTATTTTAGAAACTGAAAATCTTTTGAATCTTAAGAATTTTTATGACCCAAATTGTTCAATTTTGACGATTTTTTGAGAACTTTTACAGATCAAAAAAAGGTACCTACAAATCCAGAAGGTTTTTCATGTATTTATTTAATCATATACTAATTCCAGTAGTAGTTAAAGTTGTTAAAAAGCGAGCTAATCAAAAAAAAGGCAAAAACTTTGGTCTTAAAAGATCAAAAAACATGAGAGGCTTTAAAAGGCGAGGTTGATGTTCAAGTTTAGAACCATATGGACTTGCAAAATATACACATGTTAAAGTACTAGTAGTACATTTTCTATCTTTATTTTTTAGATTTTTTTTAGAAAAAGAAAAAACCGAAAGGAAATAATTCGGAGATAAGTAAGTAAGATATAAGGATACTGTAGGATAGAAAAGCTTTCATAAAAATTATCTATAGAGCCCTTGAGTTACACTATAAGTACACTACTACCCGTTATAAAGTGTATATTTACCAAGTTCAGATGTTCAGATAGTGAATTTGATACTTTTAAACTCTTAAAAATTGAACTTTACATTAAAACAAGCAAGTTCATGCTCTTCGACCATTTCATATGGACACTTGAGAGATTTTTTTTTAGACATTTAATTTATCTTTGAATCTTGAGATACTTTTATCAGAGTAAAAATATACTCGTAAGTAATGTAATATGTTATATACTTTCAAACCAAGTAGTACATGTTCTCAGATCATCAAGTTTAGATACTTGAGATTAAAAAAAATCCTGTTTGCTTTCACCCAATTTGTAATGGATATTGGAGCTTTCAAAATCGTAGTAGTAAAACTACAACTTTTAATTCAACAGTATTAGATATACATAGAGAATTATACTAGGTTCGTAAAATCTCTAAAAATCTGTAAAATCTAATAAAAATATTTGGGTTTTATAAGCAGTAAGTATTAAATTCTGCACCTACACTTGTTATTTCTCTAAAGAATAACAAAAGCAAAAGTATCAGTTTCTTTTTGAAAAGCTGAAATATTGATATAGGATTTTTAAGGGTCTTTGAAGATTCTGAGTAAGATTATAAATATATTGAGAAATTTTAACTGCCAATTAATAGACTATTTATAAAGGTATATAATTACTATTATTGTAATTTAGGGGTGATATCTTTAATATAAAAACGAAAGATTTTTGATTACTATGAGATTTGGATCCTCAGCTTTTGAGGTGGTGAATTTTATATTTTTTGAAACTTGGTATGTGTATTTTATGTATAGGGTATTAAATATTCCAGGTAGAGAAAATTGTGCAAGACTTTTTTGTATTCAAAAAAATTTCAATTTTGAAGATCAAAGGATGATTTTTAATAGAATTTGTAATAGGTAAGGTGTACCTCTACTTTTATAAGCTTTATAAAGTATTAAAAAAGTAGGTACTTACAGGTCCATAATACTTACAATGCAATGTACTAGATATCATGTTTGTATTTTAAGACTTCTATACAAAATACCTACAATAAATGTAGTAGGTACCTATGAAAAATATTTAATTTGCTTTTCGAAATCTGCGAACCTGTCAGATGTAATTGAGAAATGAAAGCTGAAATTTTCGCAAGTAAATATTTAGAAAAAATACAATAAGTACTTACCTTATAACATACATAAAAGATATGGAGAAAATAAGTTGCTGTCAAAAAATTTGCTTTGTTGTAATAACTATTCAGCTTATAAATTATTGGAAATGATAAGATTTTGTGATCTGTTTGCAGAAAATTAGGCACTTAGCTCTTTTAAAAGGCTATCTATAGCCGGTTTTTTGAAATTTCAGAGCTCAAGGTCCCTAATTTATATTAATAGAGATCAAAGTCTATAATTTTATTGAATTTTTAATCAGATACCCTACTTATTACAGTTGATTAAAGACCATTATACAATACAATTGTAAAATATTTTTTAAATTTGAATATCTAAATTTTTTAAAACAAGTCATGAAACCTATTTTTTGGTCGATTTTTGCTCAAATTTTGCAACTTTTTGTCATTTTTTGGCAAATTTTGTGAGTCTCAAGCATCCTTTTTTGTTTAAAATATAACCTAATACATTTAGAAATTATATTTTTCGCAATTTGCTTCTAAAAATCCTTCGCTTTTTTGCTGAATTTTTGGATATTTTTAATAAAAGTACCTAAATTCTCAAAATTTTGACTAAAATTCACTTCAATAGAATGTATGAGAAAGCATGTTCAGTATTTTGAAAATATAGAATTATTAATACCAAGTGTCCTATTATACCTAAGCAGTTGATATTTGTATAAAATAACATTTTGTAGATAATTTATCCTACCCTGTCGATCAACTTCAACTTGAAAATTCTCACGGAAATTTTATTTTTCTAAGAAAAGTCAGGTTACACAAATATCTTTAATTTTTTTACTTTCCGCAGTTTTGATTTTGATTTTTGCCAAAGATTTTTTTTCAAAGGTTACCCTACTTATATAATAGCTTATAACATAATATTAAATTACATAAAGAAATACTTCCGAAAAATCTGGTGCATTTCATTTCATGTTGCAATTTCAAATTCTTAAATTACAATAAAAATACATAGTTTGAAATATAAAAAAGATAAAAAACAGATGCGAATATACTTACAAAGAGCAAAGTGCAAAGTGCTTAGATTTTTTTAAATTCCTAACAAATCACTTTTTTTTACATTTCAAATTGTGAATTCTGATTTAGGGTATACGAGTATAATATACAGAATATTTATAAATTTTATACAACTGACAAGTTTCAAGTTTGAATTTCTTATGGATTTAAGTAGAGTGCTTAAGTTCTAAAAAGATAAATTAAGTAACCCTTATTTGCCTTGATTAACTAGCACTTTATGTATATTGGAATCTCCGTAGTATACTTTTGCAAGTGTAAAAAAGTACACTTAATTCTCGAAAAGTTTCCTTTAATTAATCAAATAAAACTTTTTGAAAATCAGTAGACTGGAAATATTCTCGAAATAAATACTCCTAACATCCCTATTATTAATTCTTATAAACTTATACCTATATATTAAGTAAGGGTAGATCAAGGATAGTTAGAAAACACTTGATTTGCATGAACTAGTTGTAATTTCGACCTGAAATTTGCTTGAGAATACTCGTATCTTAGGTATCTCTATATCTAGATATACTATTACGAGTAGTATAAAAATGTGAGGTCAAAATAAAAACAGATTCTGCCGAAAAAAACTGTCCAAATTTTAGATGGTTCCGAACTATGTATCTCTAATCTACCCCTGAGATTCTTAAAAGTTGAAAATAGACAATACCCTACTAATACAATAAGTAGGGTACCTACCTATATATTCAGTTAGTTACAAGTAAGCATATAGATTTTAGCAGTATTTTATCTAGCTGGATTTTAAAAATTTCTCAAAATATTGATGAAAATCCTCTTTTAAACTTTTTCTAAGATTTTTAAGACTATTTGGCCAATAGTACCTTTCATATTTTAAGAAAATTTTCTAAATTTGTAATACTGAAACTCTGTAAATAGCATGAAAATGTTCAAATAATTTAAATTTTTACCTAAAAATTTCATACTTTAATAATAATAGATGAATTAGATATATTTTTCCAAATAAATCTCAGAATTTTGATCAAAATTCACTAAAAAATCACTAAATAAATGATCAAATGATCAATTTCAGCAAATATTTGCAGGCATTTCAGCGAGTTTTTTTAGCAAGTCTTTGAGAAAAATGTAATTTCTATTTCATTTCATTGTAATTTTATTACCTATCAGTATCAGTAGATATTACAGTAGTGTATAATACTGATACAAGGTACTGATACAAGCTAAAACTTTTTTCATAAAATATTTATCTTTATCTGTAATGTAATAATAAGTATCTTATATACTTTATTATTAAGTATTGTGGACATAGGGGCGGCAAATTCATCTTTATCCAAAAAAAATTGGGCTACTGATCTTTGTCATAAGAAATTTATTTTATCTATTTCATTTATTTCCAAGATATTACCTAATAGTATTATATAATACTACTACTGATACTGTACTACTAGTATTAAGTAGATCAGAAGGATAAAAAACTTTTCCGCAGTAATCTGTCTACATTTCACAGAAATATTTTATCAATTTATTTTTATTTATCTGCCATATGTATCTTGAGAGCTTCTTTCACGATGATAAATTACAATTTCACATATACTCCGTACTTTTTTAACTTTTATTAGCCTTATAATTGTATTTTTATTTTTTTTATAAACTTGGCTATAGTACCCAGAAATATTTGCAATCTCTACAATATTTAGAAAATTTTTGATAGAATTAGATTTAGAAATAATAAGATTTTGAGCTATAGATAGAGTCTTCAAGATATTTCAGAAATTAAAATTTTGAAAATTTGAACTCGTTTTTGGTGTCAAATGACCGTTTTTCATGATCCAGGTCACAATTTTGAAGCCTAGTTATTTCTGGTTTTCTGAATAAATATTTTTTTAGGACAGTGTAGTGTTGAGCAAATGGTTTGCGAGCCATAAGGTGTTATGTGCATTAATATTTTCCAGTTAAACCACTTACTTAATTTAAATTTAATCAAATTAGGATATTGTTATTTTGTCATAAAAGCTTTTAATGTCTCTCACCTATCTAAATAGACTTGAGGCTTTTAACTCGAACTGACAATTTATCGACTACCCTATAACTTCTTTATAAAGTAAAAATTCAATCTTATTAAATAAACTTCAATAAACTTGACGATTCAATGATAAATAGTCATAAAATCAGGAAAAATTTTACAAAATTTCATACAGATTTTGGAAATATTTAAAAAAAATTCTATTAAAACTCTATCCAAAATTTTGAATATTTGGATTTGATAGAATATATTGAATTTCCCAATCATTTCTGTAAATTAGTTCATTTAGATAACTTAAAAAAAGAGAAATTTTGACTATTATTAGTCTTTAGAAAGCTATTTTATATGGAAATTTTACCAAAGAGCTTGATATTACTTGCATGTTTTTGGTACCATACATGTACCTTATACATACTGACAAGAAATATTTATTTACCAAAAATTACTATTTTTACATTTTAAGTGTTTACTGTACTTATGATGATTAGGCAGTTTCATGATTTTGTGACGTAACCTTATGAAAGTCTGGTAGGTAGAGTGTCTAGTATTAATAGACGCGTAAGTGTACACTGAAATTATTAGAAATTTTTTGCTATCTTGAAACTGATACTAGACCATTGGTTATCAAAATACAATATAAGATCGGCAACTTGTGGTTTTGCTAATTAAAAAAAATTCAGAAAAAAATGCATGAATTTTTTGAATTTACTTTCAGTAAGGCACCTATAACCTTTCAAAGTAAAAAAAGTACCTACCTGCCTAGGTATCTACCTAAATAGCTAAGGGTTTAGTAAACCATTTCTTTTCTTATATTTCTCCAAGTTTTTCTAAAAAAAATTAATTTAAAAAGTTTGTTCTTTACATACAATTTACTTTACATTTTTTTTTTATTTTTGCAGTGGAAATATACAAGTACATACAAAAAGTAAAAATAAACAAAAAAAATTTCTTAAACTTGAAAAGGAGAATTAATTTGATTCTGGAAAAAGATAGAATTGAAAATATTTAAGTACTATTTTATAACAAATTAAAAGTACTCTACCTACTATCTAGGCATATACTCGTAGAAATTTCTAGTAGGGTACCTACTATATGCGAGTAGATACTATAGTACTAGTATGTACTGTATTAGGAAATTGAAAAACTTTGAAAATTAAAAAGTACTATTTGAGATAAAGTTAAATGACAATTCACTCGAGATTTTTCCTCTCAATTCTCAATTCTTAATGTAATGGCAATGGCCATTATCTTTTATAAATCTTGTTACTTTTTACAATGGGTGTAATGGATAGTATAAATATTGTATAAAACGGGACACTTAAAACTGTCAATTTATATGGTGGCTATAGGGCAATTTTAGAAGCATTTTCTTTTTGCAATCCATGAGAAAATCCGCAATGTTTTTAACTTTTTACCCACAAAATGGACCCATAAAATAAGATTGAGAATCGAAAAACAACAAAACTAAACAACCTAAGAAAAGCTACTTATACTATAACTTGTCTCAATCATCTTATAGAAATCATGTCTGTCCGTTTAAAAATTTGTTCATTTTTAGCTGAAAAAGTTCACAAAATTTTGACAAATTTTGGAAATTCCGAGCTCTTCTCTAGGATAGAAGTATGATAATTTTCAAGAAATTTTAATTTGTTTAGTTTAGTTTATAGTTAGTTTTTGAAATGTATAATTATTTCCACTTTCTTGTCATATTTTTAGCCTATGCATAATGAACCAGATTATTCCAAATTATGAGAAATTATGAATAATATCAGGAATAAATTTATTTGAATGACCTTTTAAAATACTCTAATAATACTCTAATTTAAAATACTCTTTAAATTTTAAAATAGGTTTTTTAGGCGTTTTTATTTTTATATTTTTGTAATCTTGTTTAATATGAAATATCATATTTCTAAAAATTATAGGTAATGTATCCTGAATATTTGTGAAATTTTGATTGGAATATTTTCAACTAAAGTCCATCTGATAGTATCTATATAGAGGTTTGGCTTTTAATATTTAAAAAGCTTTTATTCGAGCTATCGTGAAGTAACATAGTTTAACCTAATAGCTATTTTTAAGCATTAACTTTGATTTTTATAGTTATGTTATGATCCTGTTGAAAGTTCTAACTAAATATATATACAGTAGCCTGAAACAAAAATTCTAATCAAATATCAGTACCATAGAGTTCTATCAGTAGTACCTACAATAACTAAACTTACTATTATATTTAAAGGTTTCTGATCATAAGTACCTACTCGACTGTATAAGTACTTTTGTAAATTTTCAGATTCAGACTAAAATAATAACATCAAATTGTCGATAAAGCCAGATTTTCTCCAAAATTTTCAAACCCAGGTTAATTTTGCCGACAAAATCAAAAAAAAGCCTAGAAATTGTCAAAATCCATTCAATCAATTTTTTTAGACTTTTTACAATAAAATCGGCTTCATTAATACGACTAGATGTCCAAATATACAGATTTCAAGCTAATTAAATTTTAGAGTTCCAGAAATTTAGAGGAATTTTTATAAATATGTGTATTTCAGGTACATAGTGTATTTTGGTAATTTGAGCTCGAAGACGTAATTTATAAAGACAAATCTGGTGTTGAAAGCTAAAATTCCTGTCTCAAGGACCCCTCTAAAAACTTGAGGATAGGTAAGTGTTATTATTGAGAAACTTATATTGGTGGACATTAAAATAAATTAGCCAAATAAAAAACACGGATTTTTCCAAATCATCGGATCAATACTCAATAAAAATATAAGGGGAAAGTAGGTAAGGAAATCTGCATTCAATTGTGTGTCAATGAAATGAATCAGATGGGATTTGTAACCTTGTACAAAATATATCTATTCTAAATCTCTTCTGGAATTTTTGCAAAAAAAAAAGTTTGGCCCATTTCTTTCTATACATACTACAGTATACTATACCTACTAGTAATATCAATTCGATCCTGAATTCTGACTCTCAAATTGTACAATTACCTTTCCTATTTTTCTTCTAAATAATAGAGCCAAATTTCTATATTAAGTACTTTATCTAAATAGCCAAAAATACCGAAAAAGATACTCAATTTTTTTTAATTCATGAAATACTCAAATATCGTCGTAAAATAGAAAAGCAAAATTCACAGGTATTTGAAAAAATTACCAATTTAAAGTTAATTTGAAACTTTTTTTTAGAAAATTTTAAATAACAAACGTAAATTTGTCCTAAATTTGTTTACTAAGCTCTCTAATAACTGTGGTATTCTTTGCTCAATTTTCAATTTGAAATTCGAGTCTAATCCTAGTCACGCAGTATCCAAATCTATTTGATTTACGAAATTTAGGATTTCAAATCTGAAATTTGAGTGGAAATGATAACTTTTATTTCGAACTCTTTTGCTCGATTTTTCAAAATTTTATACAATTTTCGATCAATATTTCATATCAAAATATCTAGAAGCATCATGCCTGAACTAAAAGAAATTACATACTTACTCTTATCCTTAGATACTTTTTAGATTTGATCAAAGATAGGTACCCTACCTTATAAAGAAATTCTACTATAGTGTTTCTTGTATTTACACATAGGATCAAATAAGATTGGGACAAATAGTTGCATGTGCAATTGTAATAAATTTATATCCCGAGAATATCCCGAATAAATGGCGAAATTATCCTAAAATTTATGAATTCATAAAATGCATAAAATGAACAAATAATGAGGTATAAAGCTCAATAATGATAAATAATTTATCCTGGGTGATCATAAAGTTCATATTATCATATTATATAGGTACCCTACTTTATACTTGTAGTACCTATACTATATAAGTATTATGAATATGAATTTACATTTTACATTGTAGTAAAAATTAAAATATTCAGCCTAGTCCATATGGCAAAGATTAACTGGATTAAAAAAGTGAGTAAAATGTGAATTATTAATGGAATTAACTATCTTTAGTGTTCAGTGCCCCTACTACCTATGGGAATTAACAATATGGTAAATAAGTACATACAAATTAACTTAATTATATCTAACCTACCCTACTGAGGCTTTTTATATAATTTTTCCTACATTATAAAAGGCCATTAGCAAAATTAAACCGGTCCCTTGGGTCAGCCCCTCGTAAGTCTGCAACTGGATTATCATTTATTAGCAAAATTTTTTTTATTGTAAATTATAGGTTTTTTTGCACTTAATTTGGTGTCAGTACCCAATAAATAGGTAATACAACAATTAGACAGGGTATATTAAACAGCTTATAATTAATTAGATCCCAATCATACATGTAATAGTGCTATTTTAATCAAAATGGAAAATTAAACCAAATTGGGAAACCTACTGAATCTTAAAAATACTCCTAAAAATAAAAATGCTAAAAAATTGTCAAATTTTAACATAAATTACATTTTTAGACAAGATTTTTGAAATTCTTTTGAAAATGCCTATACTTATATCTATTAGCTTCTAGTTTTATGTATTGAACTTAAAGTTTAATCAATTTTTTTAGTATGAATATGTTTTTTGAGCAAAATTTATCAGAATTGGTATCATTGAATGATTGTTTTGGATCCAATAATGACAGATTATTTATTTATTAGCAGGTATATTTGAGTCATTAATACGAGTATAATATTGTAATTTCAGGATTTACATTTTGAAACATTTTTTACATGGTAATTTTAGAAGTTTGAATAGAAAATTCAAATTTTGAGTGTTTATTTTGTAACTATTTTCTTATTTTTAGTTTCAAAATTTTGCTTAGATTCTAAATATACCTAGTAGTATCAAGTATGTACATACATACAAGGTTAGTGTAATTTTGTAATTTTGTTAATTAAAGAAAAACAAAGTTATTTGTGAGACTTTCAATTTGCAAATATTTCCATTGAGATATCTATTTATGTAGTAAGGTATATTTAGATGTCCATGTTTAGATATGTATGTGTCTATATTCTATATTTATTATCATGATTCAAATTCTGTCTATTACATTACTAGTATAATAGTTGTATAAATAAAGTCTATTTGTGCAAAAATAAAATATTTTATAGAATGAAATAAGGCATTCTTTGTGAACTTTTGAACCTAATAATACTAATAATACTTTTTTATAAAGACTAAATGCCCACTGAATTATTTGGGGATCATCATCAACTCCAGCTCCAGTAGTAGGGTTTAATACAATTTAGGTTGAGCCAATAAAATCGAATTCTAGAACATTTTGTAGGATCATTTTTATATCAAAAAACCAAAGTTATAGGGAACAAAGACCCTTATACTTATATACTGTACTAGCTATGCAATGTAGGTATACTAATACAATTTAAGTGTTATTATTATCTCAGAAAAAAGTTTTGAAATTTAATTTTATTATCTTGTACTCAAAGTTTAAAGTTATTTTATAGGGAAAAATCCTCCTCTGCTGATCTTTATTGCCATTATCAATCGCTTGTGGGGATTTTATACTTAGACCGAATTTAGACCGAATTGTCCAAGGTTTGATACAAAATGGAACCTTATTTTACAATATAAGTTCTGAATTTGCGATAATTTAATTTTTGTCATTTAGGATTTAAATAATTGACAATTTTTGATTCAAAAACTTTGAAAAGCTTGATATTCGAGTAAGTAATGTATCTAAAATTTAAATTTTGGGCAATTTATTAATCATACTTTTAAAATAAAAAGATTGATATTTTCAATTTAATAAATATAAAATAAACATTTTTAGATTCTAAAATAGTAATTGGATCCCTAATTAAAAAGTCTGGGATTTTTCAACTATTTTTTAAAAAACTACTATTTTCCCATTACTGACCTGCGTATGTATTTTACTTTTTAAGTACTCCATGTATACTTAAATATTTATAAGACAAAAATATGCAAAAATCTTTGAAAATGTAAAGGTCATGAATGATTGTGTGTCTGGATTTTGGTTTGGTTTGGTTCTCATCCAATATTTACTCACTCAAATATCCGCAAATCGGAACTTGAAAGATCCTGAATGACTTCCCTTCAAAATGAAAGAGAAAATGTGGGCTTTTAAAACCAAAATTTATCTCTAATTTTATACTACAAAAGTACTACTACTTCTACTACTTTAGTACTTATAAGTACCATACTATGTATAATCTTAAAGAGATCTTAAACTACGAGAATGTATCTAGTTAGTACTACAAATGTATTTGTATCTATTGAGTATTGAACTGAATCTTGTCTAAAGATAATATCCCAAAAGGGTCATAAAGTTAATACTTAAATCTTGTCCTTGTCCTTGTCTTACTTTTATCCGATAAAATTTGTATCCTCATGAGATAAGGCAAAGTCCTATACTTAATACACTTACATATGTACTATGTACTACCTCGTAACTTTTAACAATACTTAAGAATCCTGGAAAAAAAATGTAAATCGATTCAGTTCTAAATGAATCGATAATAAAAATGATATAAATATCTCCGAGAAATATGTTAAGAAGGTCAGTTATTATCCTATAAAACATCACTAAAATAAACCTACTTGGGTTTATCTTTAAACCAAATTTATTTAAATAAACTTGTGCCTATTTGTGAATTTTTTGTATAATTTTGTAAATAAAAAGTAGGTAATTATTTTACAATTTTAGAGACTAGTTTGGTTACTCAAAATTCCTATTTTTATGATTAAAAACATATCTATGGGTTTGAAATACCTAAGTACCTATTATTTTTGTCAGTAAAAATTTTCGAATTCGAACTTGTCCTAATGTAATTAATGAAAAATTAGTTTAATTTTATCAACCGTAAATTGCCCAATATATTGATACAGAAACAGAGGCTAAGAGTAAGTAGAGCAAATTTTGATTCGATTGACAAACTTTGGTATATTTGGGTATTCCTTACTAACTACTTCTACGGTTGCAACATAGGTAGATATATTATGTATCTGTAAGTATATAATGCTTTAGACTTGAATTTGAAAAATTGTATTTTCTAAAATATAATTTATATTTCAGAACGATGCTTTTGAGGATTTTTTTAATCAATCATCGACTTATTATATAAATTGATTATTATTTAGGTAACTAATGTATAGTTGAAGTATACGTATCTGAGTACCAAAAGTAGCTACTTAAATTTGATTATTTCTACAGATATTTCATCTCGAATCTCAAATGTATTTATTTAGATATTTTTTGTAGGTACCTAATAGTATTTATCTATTTATCATCCAGAGGTTTTGAAATGAACTTGTCCTTAAAACGATCAATCATACTCTTGATATACATACTTTACCTTACAAATTCATTTATCTTATACAGTGTATTCGGAAACTAACATCACGCCAAAACTGAAATGATTCTCTATTTTTAAAATTTTAAATAACATAATAACTAAAAAATTGATAAATAATTCTAATTTTTTTTAAAAATTCACATTTGCAAATAGGTAGTTATTGAAATCCCTGTATATCTACGAGTATATTTACTCAAAAGTAGGAAGTTTTTATTTTGAAAAATAAAAAAGTCTGAACTATCACACAAAGCTTCAGATCTCATTATATTTTGAAGTATCAATCAGCTAAATGTGACAATTACAATACAAGTACCTATGTATGAATATAGTAATTAAGTATATTATGTAATATGTACCTACAGTAGGTATATTTTGCAACTTGGAATGGAATCTAAAGATGTTTATAAAAAACTAAAATAGAAAAATCTCATTTTCGAGTATCAAAATTAAAATTTTTGAAATAAATTTGCGAGCTAATAAACCTACATAGTACATTATTTGCATTCTATAAGATACTTATATTATGATGTATACTGCGTATATATGGCTAATAATAAGAGTAAAAGTAATGATTAAGTTCAGTCGACTAAAAATTTGGGCTGTTGGTTGATTAAATACCTACTTATGTAACATTATGATCATAAATAATGCAATATATCTCTATTCTTTGCTATATCTGTCATATTTTAAATCGAATAATGTATTCGGCTCTTTTTTCTGGTTTGAAAATGTTCATAAAAAATAAGAGCATTTGGAATTTTTCCAAAAAAAGAATCCTTGCAATTTTTTGAAATATTTTTAAATCTATGATTTGGTTCATGAAAATGGGTTTCATTTATCAATTCTAGGTAAGGCCATTTCCCTACTTACTTGCCGATTTCAGACCTCTAGGTCTGAAAGCAATTTCTAAAATTAAGAGAAAACTCAAAATTCTTGTGTTTAGGTACATATATTATGTAATTGATGATTGTCCAGACCTAAAATGACTGTCAAGTAATTATCTAGCAAATAACCTAAGGTAAAAAAAATTGAAAAGTATCTAGTCTTTGAAATTTTACCGCTTATAACATATTCATATTAACTAGAACAAAACATCTTTATATTAGTAAGTATTCAACATATATTAATTGTGTAAGGTTATTAGTGAGTTTTATTAGCTGAAAGATTTTTTTTTACAAATTTTCTTACAAATTGTCAAAAATAAAAAAGTTAGTCACAACTAAGAACCACAACATATTTCGTTTTGACCTGCAGTACAATCCAGTCCACCAGCTGGAGCTGGGCACGGCCCTTGAGGTCTCACCTGACATGCTTCTGGACACCTGAAAAAAATAATTATATAAAAATTTATTGTATAAATATATCTACTCTCTATTACATTCGACAATTTAGTGGACAAAGATGTGGAGCTGTAAGTAAGCCGTTTATACCGCAAACTCCAGCACTACCAAAATTACCTACAAAATATTGTTAAATTTAACTATTGCATACTGATTTGATATTTTAATAGATTGTAGCCTCATATAGGTTTTGGGTATTTACATCTAGCTGGAAGAGCTACATTAGGTGCTACTGTCGTTGTTGTTATTGGCACCGCTGTTATTGGAGCACTTGGAAGTGGAATAAACGGCAAAGGGATGTAGAAAAAACGTGCTAAAAAATTGAATTTTTAAAATTAATTCATGATAATTCTGCAATACTTATCCATATCATATATGAAACTAAACTTATCCAAAACACATAAGTACCCTACTTAATTATCTATGCATTTTTATTTACAAAATATCAGTAGTTGAGATTTTTTCTTAATTTGTAAATTTTTCTCAAAATAAAAATCTCTGTTTTCAAAATTGTAAAATAATCGTAAATTCCCTTATAGGTTATGGCTTTTTACTCTACTTACTACTTTATTTATCTAAATTGAATCATGTCGATATTTGTGAAGTAAGTTTTTAAATAGTGTAAGTACCTATTGAATATGCTTTAACTTAGAATTAGTTATAAAAAAGAATAGATTCTCTAGCATAGCTAGATAGATAGATAGATAAGATTAAATTTTGGTATTTTTAAGTACATTTTCCCGCAATAGCTGGGTCGCTTTTCTGACCATCATCAAGGTCAATTTTGGTCCAAAATGAATCTTTCTCAGCTTCAACATTTTCCTTATTTTCCTTATTTTAAAAATAATTATCAAATCAATGTTGTAAATAGTTTATACATATATGTACCATGGATTGCGAATCTGATTTTTGTTGTGATTCATCGCTATCAACCTCAGCACCAACAAATGCAAATATGCATATGCAGATGAATAATTTTAAATTTATTTTACTCATTCTGATTACGGATATTTAGTGTAAAATTTTGAAAATAAGCTGAAATTCTCACATGAAAAATTACAATAATCGTATGTAAGATCATATAGTGGTATTTATAAAGTTGATTTGAACTTGAAATGAGCTTTGAGCATACATACTTAGGTTTTGAAAAAATTTCATAAATAATAGATCAATAAATATCATTTAAAGTCGAAAATGGATTTTGAAGCCTACTCGAAAATCGAAATTTGTAAATTTTTCCTAAATTACAATTTATTTGCATGTTTTTGCTTCCTAGTTGACCGTACTACAAAATATTATGTACATTTTAATGGGCAATTTTTTGCACAAATAAAATAACTTCTTTGTCCAGTTCTCAAGTAGTAATTAGAAGCCCTATGATGTCCAAAAAAAAGTAATAGGTACTCATCTTTATACATGATTATGCCCATTATAATACATTAGACACTAGTAATAAATGGCCATGTCGCATCGCAAGCAAATTGATAGCCTTTATCGATTATTTTATATAAGTTTTTTTCATTGGATAGCTTATGAAAAGCCCATGTTATTATATGTATATGAAATATTTTTTAAATGTTAATTTTCGTCACTTATTGGATCCTCTGTCGTCACAGCCAAGTGATAATGGATTCAATTATATCATACACTATTGAATTAGCCTTGTAAAAATAAAAATAGTTCAAAAATTGATTAATAAAATTAATATCACGGATCATATTGTTAATCAATTTACCTAGTCGGAAGCTTTTATTCTATCTGGAACAGAGAGATGTATATTTCTATTTTGTAAGCTGATATTATAGTGGATTATATCTCGATAATCGATCAAAAATCTGATTTTACCAAATATTATAAAAAATACCTACGTATTTTACCACCTAGACAAGTACTTTCTTAAACACAAAAAAGGGGTCTCTTGATTTTTTTAACATTTCAGCTCAATGCTTAATATTAGGTTAGTATACTTATAGAGATTCTACCCGACAATTCCAGACTTTTACTAGTATATCAACTAAAATGTTCAAAATTTATTCAAAATTTTGATCAAATCCACAACTTACTACTGAATATTAATCAAAATCGAATGCTTTGAAACTTGCACAGGTACTTACTTGTAATTGTAATTAGATATGATAATATGAAAAATAATTCATTTCAAATTCTATGAAATGCTCACTCTTTAGGTCGATATTTTGATCAAAAAATTGAACAAAATTCTAAAAAAAATGTATTGAAACTAGATTTTTTAAAATATTCTATAGTATGGATAGACATAAGGCCTCAATTATAACTAATAAAGACTCTATATGACTGGCAAAATAACTCTTGTAAGGAATCTTTTTGAAGTTTGAAGGACAAATAAATTAAAATCACTTGACTTGATCTTGAATCGCAAATCGCCCCAATATATTTGCACAATATTTCATATACAATTTTTACATTTGAAATGCCGGATCTGTATAATATACCTATCCTTTATCCAATAGATACCTGTGCATAAAGCAAAATTAACTTTTCAAATTATACATAAGTACTTACAGTGTATGTATTATACTGTATAGATGATAAACACCACACCTAATTGTACTAGTTATATAAATATCGACGAAAAAATGCCCAAAAACAAGAACAAGAATTAAAAGCATAATTTTTTTCTTAAACCAGATGTAAAATGCAAATTAAGAATACATTTAAGTACATTTATCGTATAGGTTATGCATAAATAACACATTTGAAACATACTTTGTATCTACCTATAATGCCAATACATATAGATACTATAAGATACCTGTGTATTTTATTTATGGGATAAAAAATTTTAAGCAAAAAACTAATCATAAAATCGTGGGTAAGAAAAACGCCTATTTTTCAACAGGTATAAATTCACTTGATTTCCTGGACAATGCTACATACACATTCTTAACAATCTTCAGAATTCAAGTTCAGCAAATTCTTCAAAAAAACTCATTCAAGATGATGAAACTCGTAAGATTTTAAAGATATTTGCAAATTTTTTCCAAAATTTTTTCTAAATTTTTGCGAATTTTTTGTAATTTTCGTATTTTTTTGCAGTTTGTTTTCGCTCTTTTGGTTGCTTTCGCTGTTGCTGCCCCTCAAGTTCTTTGTAAGTCCATAAATTTTTTAAAAATTTGCAAAAATTTTACAAATTAATCTATCTATAGTGCAAAGAGCTGATTGGTCTGGTGGTCTTTACCAAGATGGATGGACTGATGGTAAATTACATTTACAAATCCTTATTTGGGTTTTTGCATTTTTTCATAAATTTCCTTTTACCAAAAATTTTTGTAAATTTTTCAATATATCAACTCAAATTTGAGTGAATTTACGCTCCAAATTGAAGAATCCTATTAAAGAACTTAATTTTAAGTCAAAATAAGCCTATTTTGAATATATACTTACATATTTGTTCAAAATCGTATAATTATTTGATTACGCAGATTGCGTAATGCACAAATAAACATGATTTTGATCAAAATTTTAAGAAAATTTTTAAATACATAGGTAGGTACTTGTATTTTCTCGAGATCTGAAATTTTAATAAAAAAATCCAAAATCTAAGTTTCTTATTTTATGATATATCATAATATTGCTAATTTTTCTTTTTTTACAATTTTTTAGGACCAAACAACGGAGTTGGACCACATGCTCTTACCTATGCCCACTATCCAGCTTATGCCGGACTCAGATATTTCTATTAAATCTTCACCTACTCAAATTTTTATACATTTGTAATTAGAGGCTATAATTGGCATTTTTCAATTCGACCTTTTTACAATTCGAATCTAAATTATTTCTTGTGATACTTGAGTAAATATTCGACTACAATTTACAATGCAAATCAAATTCAAAAGTACAAAATTGAAATAAAGTCTTACATCTATATTGGCTTTCAAATACACTCACAATCCTTGCTATATTTATTTTGTATAAGATTAAGTTAGTTATCAAAATTTAAGACTTGATATTGAGAAGGGTTATTAAACCCTTACATTATTCGAAAAGGAATGAGGATTTTCATTCATAATATCTGCTCTAGTCATAATAATCGTAATTCATTCATAACTTGTTCAAAATCTGCATTTTAATTGTATATTATGCTTTAAGTTTTAAGGTACACTATGTTAGTAATACTACTATGATTATATGTAGGTATACTTGTACATAATAATAGGTAGAAATGAAAGGAAACGGATCTCATAAGATTTGTGTCAAATCACCTGCATTGTTGTACTTCTAGTTACAATCCCAATTTTTTTTTGCAAATTTTCCAACTAAAATCACTTTTACTTTTTACTAGGAACAGATTACTGATGTTTAGTCGAAAATAAAACCATCAAAATACAAATTTCTATAAAATTTGTTGAATTTTAAACTAAAATTATTAGATTTTTACATTTTGTGATAAAGAAAGATCCTTTAATTATGAAATTTTTGGAATTTTTAAATATATTGAGATTTTGAAATTCATAAATAAGAGATTATGTAATATTTGATATTGAAATTTTGAGAATTTTTTTATTACTTTCAAAATTGAGATTATTACAAATATCCAAATTTTTGAGATTTTAATTTTATCATGTCTATTTAAGATTAGATTTTTAGATTTTGAAATGAGTTTTTTTTATAATTTTGACATTTTATAGATTTGATGTTTTGGTTCTGCGATATTTTGAGTTGAGATTTTGTTTTGACTGACCAAATTTTATGCTCTGATCTTGGACTAATATTCTCAACTAATATTCTCAACTAATAACTACAGTATAATCCATACAAAATCCTTAAAATACACATCAAGCATTCTATTTAGTCCATAATATAACGCGCCATTATAAAAGCAAAAATAGTCTACAAAATGTGCAAATTTGTGTAGGAAATAGGTCAGTGGGAAAACCCCAAAAGTCCAAAAAAGTGCATAAAATCCGGATTTAACTATTATTTTATACTTTAAAGACTTGTTTACGAGATTTATACATAAGTATGTACCTTATAGGTTTTAAGTTATTTAAATAAATAATTCATTCACCCCAACTCTTAAAATTGCAAGCTAAGCTAACAATAAGTAAGTCTAAAGGTACTTGCTAAGGTTTTATTCAAATTTTATTTCTTTTTTAAAACCTTCAGTTTCAATTTCAATTCATTTCATGTGGGGGTGTTTTCTCAAATAAAATACAAACTTTTGCTTTTGTTTTAAACTTTTACAAATTATTTAGATTTTACTCATATGACGTCAATTACCCATAACACCCCTTTAAATTAAATAAATGCTAATCATACTCAAAATTCTTAATTTCAGTCATTCTTAAATTATTTTCGATTCTTATAAAATGATCAGTTTATGATAGTTAAATGTAGTAGAAATATAAACTGTTGCTTTTTATGATTTTATGGCTTTATACTAGACCATATTGTAGTAGTACTTATAGCTAATTATATAAAGAACAGATTACATTTATTGCACTTTTATGAGCTCTTAAATGCATCCTTTGTAAATTGTACATACTTATATCATGTTATGAAAACATCCCGATAGCCCTGCTTAACATCTGTGTTAATGGATTAACAATAAAGATACTGATATGTACTGGTATTTAAATAATTATTTATTTAGATCTTAAATCTTGAATTTTTGAATTCTAAAAAAAGTCTAATCTTATCAATATATTTACTTAAAAAAGATTAAATCTTAGAATAGTAAACTTTTTGATTTTCAAAATGCTTTTTGAAATGAATTTCAGACTCATTAAAAATGAAGTTTTAAGAATTAATATTATGATTATGATAATTTCATTTGCATATCTATTTACATATACCATACCTATGTAACAAGTAATTTGAAAAAATTTCTATTTATTGAAATTTTAAAAGAAAACTTTGTTAATACCTAAAGTTTATTATACTTGAATCATATTGTGATTTTAAGTTCCAAATTTTTAAAATCGCCTCTAATGGCATTTGTATTTGTAATCTAGGTATATTTAATTTTAATACCTATTTTAGTCAAAATTTTAGTCTACCTAGATCATTGACCTATCTAAACAATCTTCAAAAATTCGTAAAACATCTATCATCATTAAAAAATTCACAAAAAATTCACAAAAAGTAGCCAAAAATGACTAGTACTTTGTAGATATGTATACTGATGATCTCAATTGGCTTAAATATGACCTGCCTTATTTGTAAGACAGTATGACAATGAGATAAATATAGATCTCCAAATCATTCCAGATGAAATTGAAAGGAATTTCTGAATAGTTATAAGTACCTTATCAGATTAGCTTTACCTATATATGGACATTAGTTCCACACAAAGTTCCGTTATAAAGCACTTTTTTATGATGCTGAATCTTCAAACTTCAAACTTGAAACTTGCTAATCACATCATATTATATATCTAGTCAAATAGCTCAAGAACAGATTACACTTACACTTATACTACTATCATTACAAGTAAGTAAAGTAAGATCTAATAGTAAAATACCTAGTAGTATAGAGTAGTAGCAAGTACACACATAATAGTTTAGGAAATAATTTGAATTTGGGAATGTCCCACAAAGTAAATCCTTTCTAATGGTATTTACCAACTAATTCTAAAATTCTATATCTTTAGGCCTCTAATGCATAGGTAAAGCCTGTGTAATTTTTGTCTATCTCATCTTACAATTTTGTTATACATTACTACACCTACTACTAGGTACAGCTACAGATACAGGATAGTGTCTATCTCTCTGAAATTTTTTGAAAAATGCCAAGATCCGTAAAGAAAGTTTCACTTTTTTCCAAGTACCGTATAAAAAAGAACATTTGTGGAGATTTGAGGCTCATTCATAAGTTTTCAAGACAAGAGTCAAAATCAAAATCAAATAATAAAATATTTCATTCAAGTACCCTACTATAGTATAGTAGTATTATAAATATAGGTGGTTTTAAAAGTAGAACATTATCTTGGAAAAGTTACGATTATTTCCGCTTTCTGGAACTTTGAAGATCTCATAACAATAATTTCTCACAATTGTTTTAACTTTGGCCCATTGGAGCAAAAACTCAAAAGATAGGATATTAAAGTCATAATCATGAATTTACAATCGTTCATCTGTTTCATACTTGTAGGACTAGCCTCAAGTAGAGTTCTCTTTCAAGATGATCAAAATCAAAACCAAAACCAAAATCATCAACAATTTCAAGTACAATCTCAAGGATTACCTACTCAGGATTATCATCAATCATATCAGAATCAGCAGGTTTGTAAAATATTTATATGTCTTAAAAAAATTCAAAGGAACGAGGAATCATGCCCAGGAATTTTGTCTGTTTCTCTATTTATCTAAATAATTTTGAACAAAAACGAATTTTAACTATCTACTGATAATAATAACATAAATACTTAATTAATAACTTAAAACCTCATTGCATTTTTGACTTTTTTGACCAATTTTAGTTGATATTAAATATTTTTTTATCTGATTGTTTACATATTTATCGAAAATATCAGTAAAGTAATTCCAAAATTTCTATTTTTTTAAAAATATAATGGACATTTTCTATCAAGATAAAGAAAGAATTTATAAAAATGTATTTAATAAAAATTTCAAGAAACTAAACATGTGTTTTTAATGTACGACACCAAATAAAATCAATACCAAATTAATTTAGTTTAGACCTACAAATTCGAGCTTAAAAATTGGACAAATAAGATACCTTTTGCCAATAACTACTGATACTTATGATATGAGGGAAATTGAGACTTTCAAAGTAAGATTTGAAAAGCATGTAGGTATTAGGTATATACATGGAATACAGAATACAGATACAATAACTATAATATTACAGAATACATTATTTGTTAGTATAATTTTCCTATTTTTCAATTTCAGACAAATTCAGACTACGTCTATACCGCTCAAGTAGATGGAAACTATCCTGAACAAATGCAGCAAATGCATCATAATATTCAAGCTCAGGAACAAATTCAGCCTCAAAGTGATGTAAATTATTACTATCCTGATCATCAACAGCAACAGCAACCACAACCTCAGCCTCAACACCATCAACAACAACAATATCATCAACAAAATGAGCCCAATCAATATCACCAATATCAACAACAGGACCAGTATGAAGCTCAAAATCACCAAAATCAAAACCAAAACCAGCCTCAAATCTACCAATCTCAAATGCAAGGTCAGAAGCAAGAAGTGACAATCCCACAGCTTTTATCATCCCAAAACCTGAGTCCAGAACAACGAGAAGTTCTTACCGACCTTATGACCCTAGCTTCACAAGAAGACTCTCAAACCCAAGGTCGATCTTTCGGTTTCATTGCCCAAAAATTCAACAGTCTCTGGTCCAAATTCCTCCAGTTATTTCCTGGACTCTACCTTGACTTTGACCCATATACAAACTCTCTATATGAGACAGTTCCATTCTTAAAACGTGTCCAAACACCCATCGTCTACAAGGAGAATGAACATTACCCTGAGCAAAATTACAATTTCCATCATAAAATCCCTCTAATCGGTGGAATTATGAATTTTTTCTCGGGACTTCATAACAAAATTTGGCACAAGAAAAGCTTCACTGCTCAAAAACACTTTCCAGAAGGTGGACAATACGGACCACATGGACCACATGTCAATCGACGAGGAAAAAGATCTATTGATGATAATTCCCAAAATTTAGAAAATAATTTAGTCGAATCAGAATTAGGCAGACAAGGTCGTACCCTCAGTGTCGTCAACTCATTTTTTCAAAGACTCCTAAGTCCATTTACAGGATCAAGACCAAATATCCAACCAGGTCAGACTGACTATCAAAATTCACAATTTGACAGTGGTTTTATTCAAAAAACCGGAATTTCACCACCAAATGTCCAACCTGGTCAAGATCAAAGAAGGCCTACTGTACAATTCACCACAGTTATGCAACAATTACCTGAATTAATGAATAGAATCCTCCATCGTGTTCAAAATACTAATTTAAATACACAATTAAATAATGGTGAGGTTGAGAATCCTATTTCTAATCTCTTTAGAAGGATCTTTCCAAGACCTAATCATTATTAAAATTCATTAATTTTAATTATTTATACCTAAATTTAGTTACCCATATATTCATATTATGACAAATAAATGACATTAATTTTATTTTTTTATATGTAATTTTACATGATACTCATTCCGACCTTTGTAAATATTTATAATATCTTATATAAACTTATATATTTTGTACATTTAAAGTAAAGGGCACTTTTTCATGGTTTTCTATAATCTTGATAACTTTTTGGTTTTAAGGCAAGCAACATTTTATTTAATGGGGAAAGTACGTTATATTCTGTAGATTAGATTTTAGATTTTTTAAGATAAGATTTTGTAAATATTGTAAAGTAACTTACATGTAATATATGTATGTATATATTTCCTATAATAAAGTGCAATACTAGTACTATGTACATATGTAAATGAAATATGAAATGGTATTTTATCACAAAAAAAGCTTTTATTTTTCAAGTTTTTATTTCACCTTTAATTTCAGAAAATATTTCAAGTTTTCAAAAATCAAGTTCATTACCTACAGCAGCCTACAGAATCTGCGGCATTAAATTCGGGCTATTCTATTTTTGATTTCTGACAGTTTTGTAAAATAATTTAGAATTTCTGATGATATTTACCTTTTTAAATTTATATATCTTACATTTTAGTATGTAATCAATTATATGAAAACTAGGATTTGGAAACTAGGACAAATACTGAAAATCCTCAAAATATTTCTCGCCTTTTTCTAGGCAGGCACCAATTATAATGTATGTGTATCAAATTTAAAATCTTGCATAATTTCTCAATTTTTTGGCATAATCTACTGATATTTACTAAAAATTTAGAAAATTTAGGTACTTATGTCATAGAGTCATAGTCAGAAGGTATAGGTTATAGGATACTAAAATATTTATGCAAAATATAAAAGTTAAATTAGACTTTCATCATAGTTTTAGACGTTTTATAGGTAAAAATTCCTAGTATTTTAAATCACAAACTCTCACAACCCTAACATTCAAATCATGAGATTTCTTTGACCAAATCCGTGACAAACTCGCTTGCACATGATCTGGAAAATATGGATTTTCCTCATCAAAGAAATTCACCGGAAATAATCAGGTAAATTGAGTCAAATTCTAAAAATCTTTGATTTATTAAATATCTATCCCTAAAAAATAATAAACTTGATTAATAAAAGTGAAATTTACTAACAGTAACAGGGATTACAAAATATGCAAGAATTAATATTACAAATGGAATTATACAGTGTCACAGGAGTTGTGTTTGAAGTTTTTATTTTATATTTGTACATCATTATCGCTTGCTTAGGGGTAAGATAAAAAAAAGTTGAATCAATTTTTCGTAAAAATTATCTGGTGATTTTTTATATGTATCTACTAGTTTTGCTGTTGCTGTTCTTGTCTGAAATTTTTGGCACCTTTAGACTATTCGAATTCTGAAGACTTTTCACAATCGACTGACATTAATTATCATTTCAGAGCTACTAGTAAGAACCTACTTATATTTCTACTTATATTTTTTGCATGAAAATGATTACTTCGTATTTTGGACATTTTTTCCATTTTAAAACTTATTTCTCGACAAGTACTTAATATTTTAAGTAAAAATCTTGTAAAATTGAGATACTTTAGAACATATTTTTACACATTTACCAACAAATTTTCTCAAAATTAAAAAATTTTGGGTAAGATTATCTATATGCTAAATACTAGCAATAAAATGTAAGGATAAGAATCTACAATATAGGTTAAGTACTAACGATAAGTACCTTTACCCATTTTGAAAAAATCTGCTTTAGGTAGTAAATCCGTTTGAAAATTTTAACCTATCATAGATCTGAAATTTCAACGAAAATCGAATAGATACCTAATTACATCCATAATTGTTTATTAACCTCAAAATTATTTCAGAAAATCAGGTTTTATAATCTCAAAAAATTTCCACTAATACAGAAGTATTCAAGTCGAGTACTTCAAAATATTAAAATTTTGACCAAAATTTAAAAAAATTTAGAATTTATTTCTTGAGTTCGGAAAATTTCCACAAAATTTTCTGAAATTTTTACTTATTTTAAGTTATAAAAAGGCAAAATAATAATTTGTAGCATAAGCATTTATCAGTAAAAAAGTTTCTAAATGAAATCTTGAATTTTTTTCTATAGATCCAAGATTTGTTGAAATGCACCAAAGAAATATTTCCAGTATAAGTTCTATATGCAGTTTATCCGAATACAATTATCCCTTCAGTAAGTCAGCTTCCGGTTCAAGTTCAACAATTTCAACCCCACCACCAAAATATGAAGATTGTGTACAATTTTCGGCTCTTTCTCCATCAGATTTTGTCAAAATTGTTCCTTAATACTTACCTATACCTTATATATAAAAATCTCAAATCTTGTAAAATAGTAGGTATCTTAAATCGAACTTTTCCATTCCTGCTAAATACCTACTATATTTGTATTTGTATTTAAAATTATCTTATGCATAATAAAGCATGATCGTGGACTTGATCTTTAAATTCATCTTATCACTTTCCTTTTAAACTTTTAAAAGGTATTTAACAGTTAAGCTAATTTTAAATTTTAAATGATGAATTATTAAGTCTTCGAGCACAATTTGTGCTTAAAAGAAAAGTAAAAACGAGACAAATATAATTTGGTTAATTACCCTGAAACTGAAAGATTAGAAAGTTTACAAAAATGCCTTTACTAACTCATACTATCAGTAGTAATACAAAATGACATAAAGTTGATGAGTTAAAGAAATGGTCTTTAATTTTATTTGAGCTTTTAGCAGTCCTATCCTAATATAATTAATGGGCTTGTATGATTTAAATTTAATTATATACTTACCAAGCGATAAGTATATAAGTAAATGAAAGATTTAGATTATTTAGAATGTAGAAAATATCACATATGATACAATACAATGGTGTAGAACAGTAGGGATATGTTGGACAGTACAGTACAGCAGATCATTTTGAATCTCAATGTTAAATCTGTGACCTAGAATTTGAAAAAAAGTGACGATATTTCAAAGGTAATTACCCACATTGTCCATAAATAGCTCAGAGCAGGGGAGATTTTTTCTCATCAATTCAAGTCAATGAATTTCATTCAGATAATTTGTAACTGTCTTTAAAATAAAGGATGGAATTAATTGCCCATCTTTTCTTAAACCATTTTACGAGCTAATTTTACCTAATATAATGGGAGAAATTAAAAGTATCCTACCTATCTAATTTATTAGAATCAGAATCAGAACTTGACTAAATTAGAATTAAGGATTAATAAGTGCTGAAATAATCGACCATTTCTTGATGCCTACAGATTGACAGTTTCAAATACTCGTATAAGTAGGGATTTTGAGATTCATAAATTGGTTTTTTTAAGATACTCCTGCAGGTATTTGTCCTACTAGATTATGATTATACTCCGTAGTATACTGGCCATACAAATTTTAATGATACTTTTTCTAAAGTAGTAAGTACAAGCATCTAATACTGATCCTGAGTACTGATCCTTTTATGAAAAGAAATTTTCTGAAAAATTCCTTTAACGATTTTGCTCATGTCTTAACCTCACTTACACTATACTTACGATTAGTACAGAGTAATAATATCAGCTATAAACAAAAGTTATAACATATAATTCATAGTCCTTTACACAAATAAAAGGCAATCTTGCACAAAAAAGTTTTTCTATTTTCTTGAGGATTTTTGTGTATCTCATCAATACCAGAGCTGCACACTAATTCTCAATTGAGTTGATCCGAAAAATTGAATTCAATCTGTTCTCTATACAGACCTCAGTAGGTATACTAGTGTAAGTAAGGGATACTTATACTTGGACGCAATGTTAATGGTATTACTTATACTTAATATGATTTTCTTACCTTTTTTAAATTAGATATTGACCATAAGTTACAAGATAAAATAGGTAGGTATCAGAAAAGAAACAGAAATAGCAAATAGCTCAAGAAAATTGGTCAATTTTTTTTTCGATTTCGCTCATTTGATTTCTTCGGGATAGTGGATCTTATGTCTGTAGTTAGTTATAGTAGTACATAGTAGAAGGGATACTATTAGTTGTAGTAGTAGATAAATGATGATTCCCTAGTTTTTATTGCCAAAATCTTGCCATTTATTTGACTATAAATGGAGTGCGAGTGATAAATCATTCAAGATTTTATGGTTAAAGTTTTGATACTTTACGAATATTGATCTTTATTAGTCAGTTTCGCATTACTAGATCAATTGGTAGGTCAATATGGGTTTTAAATTGGAGATTTTTTCAACTTATATGTACCTAAATAGTAAATATTAGGTCTCAGAATACTAGATATGTACAGATACTACTACTAGTACATTATTCATTAGTACCATATGCTATGGCTATATGCTTATATCTGTAATTTTTTCAAAAGCTTTTATTAAATAATTTGATACAAAATTTTATTAAACAGAAACAAAAACAGAAATAGAAATAAAATAGAATTTAAAAATATTTTTGGTCCTCTATTTCTGCCAGTTTTCTTAATATCCTTGTGATCAGTGAAATTAAGACATTTGGCATCTTTCCATTTTTCACCCGGACATATAGGAGGTAATGAACAATTGGATGGCCATTCTGAATATAATATCCAGCAAATGTACTTTGATATCATAACATAAACACCCGGAACACTTAATAATTTAGATACAATTATAATTAAACCATTTTCGCACCGTAGATGTAGGTAGTACTTGAGAATTACTTACAATTTCGCACAAACTTTTGAGCCAAAAGAGGTGATTCCAGCCAAATAAAGGTCTGTATGATTTTGATTGGATTTACAAACATTTGAAATGGCAAGTAATGGTGAACCACTATCCCCTGTTCATAAGTTTATAGACAATTAGGATACTTGAAGAAACAAAAAAAAATAAAAACCTTTGCAAGCATCTTTTCGATCGTGTCCCTTAAAGATCCCACCACAAAACATATATTCTAAATACAGAAAATCAGACGCTTATTATTTTATTAAAGGTTCTGAAAAGCGATTTTGACCACAATTGTACAAAATGATACATTACCTAAAAGAAATTGAAAATAAATTAAGGATATTCAGAGCTGAATTGATTGTATGTAAAATAGGGTTATACTATACTGTACCTGAAATTGTTTCATTTTCATAAAAATCTTTGGTCGTATATTCATTTTGACATTCCTCATTTTTTATCAAAGGTACTTCAGCTTTTTGCAAAATGTCTGCGGGTTTAACTCCACCAGGTGAACCTGCAATATCTGTATGCCCCCATCCAATTATCAAGCCATCATTAGGAAGGATTTCATCTTTTCTTGGCAAATTAATTTTTGTGATCATAAACCCAGTGAGGTCAAGCTCTTTATTCAAAGTCAAAAGAGCCAAATCATGAGAACGATCAACTTTTCCATTTGTTTTTACCCGTGTTCCATTGTAACAAGGATGAATAAAAATTTCACCTATTCAAAAGTCAAACAGAATTTTGAAAAATTGATCCTGAAACTCATCCTGATCCTACAGATACTTAGATTAGATTATTAAAAATATAATCAGTCAGTCTCTAAAAGTAAAACCCAAAATGAAAAGACCGATAAATTATGGGGCTCAAAAGCTCTCGTAGTACAGAATACAATTCAGGAGGTATTTATTTCTCTGTTTTGACATTGAATTTCAAAATCGAAATGCTTCAAATCTTATGAGATTGATATTTGCGGAAAAATTATTTGATTTGATTTTATTAACTGATTTGCCTTTGTTGCTTTTCCTGATAGGAATCTCTCCAAGTCGTATCAGCTCTGTATGCATTTGCATAAACGGTCCATTCGTCCTTATTGAATAAGGCTTTTGATTTTGTAACATTATCTTCTTTGGTGTTAAGAAAACAATGGGCCGCTGTGAGAAGTGTTGTCTCATTTAATATTGAAGCTCCACATATTACTTCATTATCTTCATTAATAAGAATATAAAAATTTATAGATACTTTTATATTTTAAATATTTAGGTACATTTTGACTATTAACCTTTAACAAGTTGAGCTTGGTGAGAGAATTCGAATTTATAAGCATCATTACCCCCAATTATTCTCGGACTATTTGAAACCTCAGATAATTTTAAATTATTCAAAAATACGGCAAAAGCTAATGAAAAATACATTACTTTATAAACAATTGCTTAACATATAAAAATAAAACACGGAAAGCTGAACAATTATCCTGAATAAAGAGTAGATTTGTATAAATTATAAATTGACTTATTTTGTTGAATTTACTAAATTATTCTGCTAATTAAATTGTCATAAAAATCACCTTAGAGGTTTCTTTAAAGTCTTTTGTTTAATTTAAAGTAATTTTCGCCAATCGATCAGTACTAGTACAAAATAGTCAGAATGCGTCATAAGAATAGTATCTACCTAATTATACTGTACTACACTGTAATAAAATGAAAATAAATAAGAAATATTATAAAAGGAATCTGATAAGTGTCAATAAGTATATTATGTATAAAAGAGTATTTTTTATTAATAAATAACTTTCGAAGTAGGTATGCGATCATACGATTCAAAATTTGTCTTTCTTATTTGCTTGATATAATATTTAAATACCAAATTATTGACTATAAAAAATATTTTCCTACACTATTCTATTTCCTAATTTACTAAATTACATTTTATATTACTACTGATATCTACTAGGTAGTAAATAATTTAGATTAAGATTTTAAGCTGATCTTATTAATACAATACTCCATACCTATGCATACATATTTTGTAGGTTAGGTATTACTACTAATTTATGTAATGTATACTGTTACTGTTAGTACTACGAGCAATATACCAGTTTTCAGAGATTATAGTAAAAATTATTCTAATAGGTAGTTAAAAAGTATTGCTTAACTTTAGACACACTTAGGTATGTATCTGTAGTCTGCAGTCTGTACACTAGCGTAAAAATTTTAGTAATTTTATTTTAAAATATATATATAGGTACCTAGTATGATAGTATCTACCTATTTTAATTTTTAAAAGTTTTACCATGATAGCTATGACGGTTTTTAAGTCAAAAGAGCTTTTTTACGGAGCATGGTAAAATTTTTTTAAATGATTATTATATTCTATTAGAG